>JAIPRM010001982.1:0-33369 GCA_025469315.1 Stegophylla sp. TES_Ste_2020 | reverse complement strand
GTAAACACTTTTTTGCATGGAAATATGTGTATTTAAAAAATAAAACATTAACAACCTTCAGCAACCAAGTATTTACAAACTATAGATACATATATATCACAATATCTGTCTATATTTTCACCAATTTGTCTCCAATAAAATCATTATAAAATGTATAATTCCTCTTTCGCTCAACTTTTCTATTATACTCAAATCATTTGCGATGAAATTCTCTAGCCAGGCACTAAGATACATAAAATATGTGATGGGTCAATTTACTTTTATGGATATCAAAGTGTGTAAGCTTAGGTCAAACTGTGTAATTTCCTAAAAATTCAAATTTCAAACTGCCATAGAGTAAAAGGTTGATAACACATTTTAGAGGTTTATCAGGTCCATTAGATATTGTGTCATTGAAATTATATTAAATTTTCAAGTCTTAATATCAATAATCTAGAAAGTTATTACATAAAAAATATGAAAAAAAATTAGAAATTTCCGAAAAATTCAAAATGCTGAACAATTGATCATATCTTTTTGAAATTTTAATGGCATATATTTGTGACCCTTTTTAGTTGTTGGTCAATGTTTCAGGTCCATAGCTGCATTTATTTAGAAGTTATACAAAGAATAAAACATCACTGTAAAAATAGATATTTCTTCACTCCATTTAGAATCTATAAATAGTAAAAACAATATTTTTTTTTCTAACCATAGAACTTCAAATTCCTCAGGTCAGTTAGATTGACAGTATTGTTTTCCATCAAATGATAATTTGGTTTGTATTACAATTTCATGTGTTCGTCTTTAGAAAATTTTCAGATTCTTAACCAGCAAAGGCGAAGAAACCACCAAAAACTTTATTAAATGCAGAAAAATATTCCAAGTACTAACTCTATAACAAAAAAAAAATTTTTAATTTATTTTATGTCCATGTTACTTTTTCTATTGAAATATTTTCTGGAATTTGATGTTTTTATCTCAACATAAAAATCTCTTATTGCGAACTTTTCCGAACAGTAACATTTGAAACCGGATTTGCCTCTAGATGGTACTTTTTTGAATTTCTCAATTCTTCAAATTTATTTTGGGAAAAACTACCCAAAATTTGACAAAAACGACTCGGAAACAATCATTTTTTGATTCGAACTATATGAAAATTTAATCATAGATAGAAAATAATATAAGAAAGATTTTAGCGCGAGAAAATTTTGGAAATGTAAAAAAAAAATTTTGAACATTTTTCTAACATTTTTTTTCTCATTTATTTTTTATATTATTAACTTTCTTCGTTCAAAATCGTTTTATTGAAGAAATTATTTATCGTTTCTTTAAAATTCAATACACCCGTCAAGAGAATCCCACCCGACGTGCGAAAAAAACCCCGACGAGCGAAGTACACACCTTTTTAAATTAATGTTAGAAACATTGCCTTTGCTATTCAACAACAAATTGTTGATTGGGATTGCGTATACTCTTCAAGTGATTACGAAGAGAATGATAAGCTTTACAAAACTTGCAAAATCATTAGGGTAAATAGCAAACCTTTGATAAACAGTGATTATATTATAAAGTAATTTTAAGATTTTACCTAATTTTAATGGGACAATATTAAAACATATATAGCTCTTGATAATCTGAACTAAATTGGGGAAAGGGGTCGTGCGGATTACCAATTTGTTCGGATAACCTATTCCTTAATAAAATATCAACTTTATTGCAATTAAAAATAAAAGCTGACATACAGTTGACGAATGTAATCGACGTTCATATCTAAACACGTGCGATGTACAAAAATAACTGACAAATTTTACTACCGGGAAATATTATTATTATGATGTACCTATACACATGTATAAATATAGCAATGCGATAATTCTCAAGCTTTTTCGGATTACTGCGTGTTTCAGATTAGCTCATGTTCGGATTATCGAGACCCTACTATAATAAAAGTATATATTATATTTAAAATGGGTGTATGTATAACTTTAATTATATTAAACTGTCAAAATTTAACATATGAAGTTGTGTTAAAAAACCAATTAAAAAAAAAAAAAAAAAGATATATTTCTAATTTAGAATTAATCTTAATATTAAAATGTTATGTGAATAAAACTACACTGTACAATTTTCAAAAATAAACTTTGTTACAAATGCTGCCAATACATTATTATATATATCAGGAGTAGCCGGTGGCCAACTTTCATGAACTTGAGATTGACCTGTGAGTTTTTCACGATCAACATCAATTTACACCAATTCAATAAATTATCAATAAGAAAAAAAAATCATTTATAAATTAGGTACATTATTTTTATGATGCTTATAACAGCCTCTTAACACTCCTCCCTAGATCCATGTCACCTTTTTTTCTTTAATTTTTAAAATTTTTTTATATATGAGAAAATTAAGTGGAATGAAAATAGAAATGTGTAGCATTTTTCGATTTTGCTTAACATATACATATTTTATTGTATCTTTTTTAATACAAATTATTATTTTAGATTCTAAGTGTGTTTTTATAATGATGCTTATTTTTTAAATTTTTTCCTTTGAACACTTTTTTGCATGGAAATACTTGTCCAAAAGTTTCGACCACCAATTTTTAGAATCACAATTCGCATCTATATGGTACATTTTAGAAGAAATTTTTCTTAGAATTTGGGAAAAATCTACTCAATATCAACAAAAAAAAGCCTAAAAAACTATTTTTTTTTAACCCAAAATTTATAAAAATTTAAATCTAGATAGACAATATTATGAGAAATGTTTTGGTTCAAGAATACTTTGAAAATGTAAAAATTCTAATTTCCAAAACTTTTTTAACACCAATTGTTTTCATATAAATTTTTTTTTTCTATTTCTCAGTTAATAGTGGAATATAAAACCTATTGAGTAAAAATCATTTTTTTTTTTTTTTTTTTTAAGTAAAACTGTTTTAATAAACTGAAGCTCCACTCAGAATCATCTCATTGGAGAAATGATTAATCGTTTATTAAAAGTTTTATCACCCACCAAGAGTAACACACTCAAAGGAAGAATATCTATGGTGCGAAGTATGTCCGGCTTTTTAATACACCGTTTACTTTCAGCCCACTTTCGTGACAATGAGCAAGGAAGTGAGCATGAAAATAGGCAGCACGGGTATGTATGTAAAAACGTTATTCCCCAGCAATTGTCACTGCTCGCGTTCCTGCCACTGCTACTGTCAATGCTTTAAAAGACTGGCATGTTACGCAGCAGCCAGCAGTACAAAAGCAAGCGAACAATGACTGAATGTAAACGATCGCTGCCTTCGATACTGTCATAGAAATATTTTGGGAAGTAAATACGGCTGCACGATTAGCAGAGTCAGTGGCTGAATTTAAACGAGCTATAATATATAATATAATTTAAAATTCATTTAAATGATAATATTTAATAAGTTTATTTTCTTTCAGTAAATTCCTACATACATCTTGAACACTTAAAATTCTATGTAGGTGAATTGTTACTCACAATTATTTAACATAGTAACATTTTATGCCATTAGAATCAAATAATGCAAATTATTTGATTCTAATCATAAGTTAAACAATGGAAAATATTTGTTTTTTTAACTCGATGAAAGATTTAAAGGACCGCAACGATCGACTCAAAATGATGTAGCGATTTACCTATTAGCCACCTCTGATATATATATATTTAAGTGAAGATATGAAAGAAGCAGTCAGTTCTTATGGTATATGAACATAACTTAATTTATTGTAGAACAGTATGGAAATTGGATAAGTTCTGTAAGATCAATGAAAAAATTCGAAAGGAATGTTGAAATGTGGAAACATTTAGTAGATAAAATTGAAATAGTTCAGTGTTAAGTTCACCTACAAATAGAAAACAGGTATAAAACTGTAAAAGAAAAATAAAAAATACTTTGTTTCAATAGTGGTTTATTTATTTATTTTGATTAATTACTGAAAACAGTGGTCTTAGAAAACCTTACTTAAAATATTGTACAATTAAATATTTCTTTCATGCCTTAGTTCAGTGGTTCCCAACTTTATTTTACTCAATGCTCCTTTTCACTCCCAAAAATCTCACACTGCCCCCCCCTCCCACCATATAAATGTTTGATAAACTAATGATTTTTTTTCTTTTATTTCTTTTTGGTTATCATGGTCATAAATTGCTTAATGGACTTTCAAAAAACAGATAAATCTTATTTAATTTTTATATAAAAATTAAACATACTTAACACAACTAGATGTTTACTTATAAACTAAAATATCGACTAAAAATATTACTATAGTAACTTTGCTCGTATAAAATAATTATTTTAAAAATACATATGTGACTAATAAATGCTTGAGTTTGAAATTATCCTACAAATGAAATTACAACTGGCACAATAGATCTTAAATTTCCTTTTTCACATGCTTCTGATATACAAAAATACATTCTACGTTCCTAATATACAATTATGTATAATATTACAATTGACATCATCATTAGTAAAAACTGATGACTTTTTTATTTTTGGCAATTATAAACGTAGAAAGAAGTATAATTTAAATCACCCCCTTTACTGCCTCCTCCAGTAAAAAACCCCTCTGAATATTAAAAACACCCAGAGGCAGTAGCGCCGACGTTGGAAACCACTGCCTTAGATCATTGATAAACAGAATGAATGTGTGATTACAAATAAAATTTTAATTATCTAATACTTATTTATGATTTAAATACTTTATACGCTTATCAAGAAATAAATTGCTTAGTAAATAAAAAATAATAATGAACATCAAAACATTCCTCTCTGTTGTTTGTTTCTTGCAGCATTTCTTCTGTTATGATTTCCACGGAATGCTTTGTTTTCATTTTTTCGCTGCCTATCTAACTCAACATTTGACCCAGATGAGGAAGCTGGTGTAGCTGATGACACTTTTGGTTTACCTAATTTAATTAATAATATACACAAATGTCAAACAATTTTTCACTTATTGCTATGAAAAAATACTTACTACTTCGATTTGTTCTATTAGATTGTTTTGCAGCATATTTCCTAGCTTGTCGTTCTCGTATTTTTTCAGGATTTTCACAGAATGGTTGGAAGTTTAAAGGTTTTTGTGGTTCATCATCCGACACTACTTCTTCTACTTCTTCAGAAACAACCTTTTTCTCTTTTAGAACCCTTGGCACAACATCGGGTCTCCTCTTTTCATTTTTATCAAGCGGTTCTGGCGGTGAATACTCAACACCATCATATGTGTCATCATATTCATCATCATAATATGTTTCTAATTCAGCACAAGTGACTTCAGTGAAATTATATTTTTCATAAAATGGCCGCATTTCATTACGGAAAGTTTTATCATCTAACACTGCCTTCAGCTTTTTGAGTTTCTTATTTCTTTATAAAAATAAATATAAAATTATCATACAAACAAAAAAATAATTGTTAATATATTTAATTACATTATAAAAATATAAATAGTATAGATACCTACCCTTTAACTGACATATCACAACCAACAGCATCTTCTGATATGGCAGGAAGATTGAAATCATATTGTGTAAGTTCTGGTGGAAGACTATCTTCTAAAACCATGTTGACAACTTTTTCGGAATCCATCTCATAATATTCTAAACATTTCTGCAAAACAACAAAAATTGAATATTTGCAATTTAAAAAAATTTTAATTAACTGACCTGAATAAATCCTTCTCCTAAATGTGGTAATAAATCTTTTACATCACTTATACGAGATAGCAATTTTGCATTTTCTAAATTTGTGCTAATAGTTTGTTGCTAAAAGTATAAATTTCAAAATATTATTAACACAACATAAAAAAAGATAACATTTACCTCTAATTGTTTTTCATGTAAATCTTGTTGTTGTACTTCATTATTTGAAATATTAATTAATTTTAATGATTTTAGTATATAATCATATCTTGTCGAATCTCTAAATTAAATTTTTTTGTTAAATACCATTTTATTAATAGTTAAAAGAATTATAAGGTAAAATTAATAAATCTTACATTTCTTTATTAATTTTTTGACATTTCTTTATATCTTTAGCTAAACTATATATATGATTATAGTCATAGAGAAATTCGTTATATGTTAATAATTCAGAAACAACTTCTAAATATTCTTCGGCCACATTCTCTGCACTTTTCAATACATAATACATTTAATGTATAAATATAAATAAACTTTTGAGAAATGACAATAAAGAAAAACATATCATACATATAATTATATACATACTTTTTGTTTGTAATTTGCTTAGTTAGATGATTTAAACATAGTCTGACAATTTTCACAAGTAATAACCTTGATGCATGTAGCTTCTCTTGAAATTGTTCTAATTTATTCATAGCAACAACTTTGTCATAAATAAGAGGTTTAATATCGTGGTAAAATGATGCTATTCTAAACAAACAATACAAAAATAAATATT
The DNA here is from genome assembly GCA_025469315.1 of Stegophylla sp. TES_Ste_2020. Lineage (NCBI taxonomy): Eukaryota > Metazoa > Arthropoda > Insecta > Hemiptera > Aphididae > Stegophylla > Stegophylla sp. TES_Ste_2020. The sequence goes on along the minus strand of JAIPRM010001982.1, from coordinate 26,948 downwards.
TAAAATTATTCTGAAAAAATTAATTTTCATTAAACTTACTTTAAATGTAATTTTTCTTCATAAAAAATGCTGGAAGCCATAGGATAAATTTCAAGGAAATTTGAAATACTGTATGATGTGTCTAATAGAAAATCGATGATATCTTCCATCACAAAAAGTTTACTTTCTTCAATTTCAGTAGATGTTTCGCCACATAGAACTGGGAGGTTATTATATTCAAGTTCAATTTCAATTTTTTCTTGAAATTGGCTCAAACACTAAGAAGTTTTTTATTTAAAATTTAAATTTAAAATTGAATGAGCTTTTACATGCAACTTACTACTCTACTTGAAACTTCAGTAAAATTTTTCAAATTATCAATATATAAATTTTGACATGTAAATAATTCATTGAAAATTACTTCTAACTCTTTTTTGTATGACTGGCCATAAATGGAACTTATATCGAACAACAGGGGGATATTTATAATATTATTATTATATAATAAACTCCACATATATTGAGGTGATATAAAATTATTCTAAAACATATAAATTAGTTATTTCAAAACAATATAAATTACTAAAACATTTAGTACTTCATTTTCAAAAGATGTAGTAAGCCGTTTGATTAATAAATATGCAAATTTATCAATTTCATTGTAAATATTTAACACATCGTCATCTTGTGGACATCGATCCATTAAATGAGGAGGAATACCTTCTTGAAGAAATGTACTTAATCCATAAGTAGCTTGTGTGTTAAAAACAACTGTAGACCAAAATCTAAAATATGAAAATTACATAAATAACTAATATTAATAACAAATATTTTATTTTAAATATGTTTACTCTTTAAATGGTAAGTTGAGAAGTTTTTTAAAATCTCCAACTAAATACTTCATCTGTTCTATCCAACATTCTTTTTGACTAGAATCATCAACTATGGATTTTAATGGATGAATATAACTCATAAATTTCCTTTTTAAAGCCAATTTTTTTTCCTATAAAAATAAATACAGTATTAATATAGTACATTTAATGATTAAGCAATTCATAATCATAACAAATATTATTTTGAGCTAGGTTAACAGTTAATTGTTAGAATTTATTTTCTTATAGTATTTCACAATAATCAGTCCTTGAATTAAATTTTATAATTAGGATTACTAGCTAGTTTTTAATGTACTTGGAGGACAAATTTTATAAACATATACTAAGACAAAATGACTACAAAAAGTACACTTAATGACCAAGTACAAAACAATTGAAATAAGGGATAGAAAAGTAAAGTAAAGCATAGTAAAGTATAGACAAGAAAACCGGACATACATCGCACCACAAATATTTTTTGCTCTTTGGGTCAGATACTCTTGAAGGGTGTATATAATTTTAAAGAAATTATATATAATTTCTTCAATAAGACATTTTTGGATGAAAGAAGTTAATAATATATGACGATGTATGTCTGGCTTCTTGTCTATATTGTATTTTACTTTACTTTACTTTACTTTTTTATCCAAATTTTTTTTTTCACATTTTCAAAATTTTCTCGTACCAAAATGTTTCCATATTATTGACTATTTATGTTTAAATTTTCATAAAGTTGAATCTAAAAATTATGGTTTCCGAGTCTTTTTTGTCAAATTTTGAGTAGTTAAAAAAAAAAAAAAAAAAATGAAGAAATTTTTGAAATGAAGAATTCAGAAATTTAAAAAATGACCAACTAAAGGCAAATCCGGTTTCAAAAAATTATTGATTGAAACTTTTGCAATAAGTTTATCTAAACGAAAAAATGTTTACAGAAAAAAAAAATAAGAAAATAAATGAACATTATTGTAAAAACACTAGCTTCTTCACTTCGTTCAGGATCTAAAATATGTCTTCTTTATATAAATTGTATTGGAAAAAAAGCAGGACATACCTAATTTGTTCCTGGAGTGGGATAAACTTGGAGAATGTATTGCATTTTAAATATATGGTAAATTATTTTCTTCAAAGAAACAATTCTGAGTGACACAATAGTTAATCATCAAAATTATAATTGTCAGTTTTATATTGAATATTTTTAATATTTTAATAAGGGAATAATACATTTTGTTTTGTTTTAAAATTTAAAGATCTTATAATTATAAATTGAAATTGATTTTAACAAAAATGTAAACATAAATAGACCTATATGTACGAGTAAACTTGAATACAATTTTTCGTCCTCAAAATAATAAACTGAATATGATACAAAATAATAAAGAAATAAATCTGCCATTTTAAGACTGACAGTCATTTCAGCTATAATTTAAACTTTAAATGCTTGTAAAAATTATTAATTGAGCCAACCATTAAGAAAATTTGACCATAGGTAGAAAAACACACGAGCAATTCTTAAATTCTGGTAAGACAATATTTCTCCCTAAATGAGATCTAAAAATGTCTAAGAATCAACTTACGGAAAACAAAATATTTTCAATATTCTATATTTTAAATGTGATGAAATTTTTTTAAAAACTGTCAAACGTAGTATTATTAGTAGGTAATGGATAAAAATATAATTTTCGTTCCATTAGTTTTGGAATAAACAATAACTAAATGACTAAAATTGTTTCCATAAAAATCTAGTTAATAGTACATTTTACTGTTTTTACTAAAATTTGAAGAAGCTCCTAGTTTTTGAAAAAACTATAGAATATTTCCAAAAATGACCTCTTTAACTGCACCATTCCACCTAAATTGTCTACCAGAATCTTACACTGTTCATACTAATCTCAGCTTTCTTTTTTTTTTTGAGTAGAATGTGTTTCCATAAAAATAATCATTATTATTATAATAAACATCATTGTAAAACTATTAGCTTCTTTACTCACTCAAAATCTAAAATATGAGAAATATAAGTAAATATTATATAAATATAATAATTTTTTATATAACACATATTAAATTAATGCCCAGATTAAACAAAATATATAAATGGAATCTACTAAATCATAGTTTAATTTTTAATAAAAATAATAAGTCAGTAATAGAGGTTTTAAGATTTATTTTAGGTCCAATAATTCTACTGAGATGAGTATATTTTACCAGGACAGCCATTTCGGAACACCAGTCACAGTTATGATTGAATCACTTAAATCACCTACAAAATATTTTAATTGTAATATATTTAATAATTTAGTTTTAATTGATAATATATTTACACAATAATATTTAGTTTTTTAAAATATAAACAAACAATACATATTTAGTTATGAAATGTAATATTATTTTTATAAGCAGAACTGTTTTGTTTATTATTATTAATCCTTGGTTTTTAAACACATGAGATGGATAATGGGTGCGCTCGTTTTGGACGCTTACAATGCTTTAAGCGCTCACTAGCGCTCATACTGCGTTCGTTTTGACCAGGTCATGACGTCATTGAATCTGAGCACTACGTCATCTTTCCGCGCTTACAAAGGCTTATATGAAACTATAGTAGTGCAGCGAAAGCGTTTGTACACCTTATCAGTTTATCAGATAAAAATGTAAACAATTTATATATTTGAAATATTTTTGACGTTTTTGGTAAAAGATTTTTTATTCGTTTTTCAAAACTATTTGAAATCATAAATTATTTACCAATTAAAATACCAAGAACGATCGTATCATGATGGACGGTTTTATGTCAGTAACCGACATTTAAAAAAAGTTAACAGTCACAAATTATAAAAAAAACCGTGAAATGATTGTCAGTTGCACAGATATAAACAGTTTATATTTGTGATCAGTTGTAAAATACTAAAATATTAATTTTTATCAATATTATATCTGATAACACGTCCCAAGCGCTCACAGTGCGTTCACTTTGGAAACGTAAGCGAAGTGTTAATGAGCGCTCTTTACCAAAACGAACGGTCCGTGAGCGTGAGCATAAGCAAACGCACTGTGAGCGCGTAAGCGTCCAAAACGAATGCACCCAATAACTACACTACACTGAGATAGGTAACAAGATCACACCATTGAAATATGAAGCAACTAGATAGCCGACTTCATATAGGAACTAGGAAATATAGTATTGTTTTATACATGATTGTACCACACAGACATTATATCTATCTTAGTGACCACGGTCCAAGGTGGATTATATACACCTTAGATCTAAGGTACAGACTGTCATTCTGTGATACATGAACGAGTTAGTTGTTGTTCATGCTGTGATATAACTATTATCAATTATTTATCTCCTTCACGTCAGTGATAACAAGTAAATTCAAAAACATGCAAATATTGCAAATACAACTGGGTAATAATAAATATGTGTATAAAACATTAAAAAAGAAAATAACGATATTGAATGACGAATTGTTTTCAAGATATCATCATCATACTGTGTTACCATACGTTATTGTGTCGCATGTTCCTATCGCCCGCCTAGAAACTAGGCTTTGCGTCACAAAATGGCCATCAATTTAGACATACTACTCAAAAGGCCCAATAAAGTGTACCGCGATGGCGTAAGTATGAGAAAGTTACTGAAATAAAAAGACCTCGTCGATACACTACATATATCATTCGCTTTTAAATTCCCCTCAACTCTGTCTTCGGATTAACATTAGTCGAGTTAACAATAATCGAGAAAATCGTAAATAATTTTTTGGGGACTCTAAGAAATCTTGGGAATTCTTTTGGAAACTTCGAAAATTCTCTTGAAAATCTCATTTTTATTCAACTTAACCTAATATATTTTTTTCCGTTTGAAGATATTAGTACAAAAATTAAGATTTTTGTTGTATTAATTCTGTTGTAACTTATTGCAAAATAGTTTGATCAAGTTAAGAGGATGATGTTTAATTTTACATACCATAATAATACTACAGATTTTTTTTATAATAATTTATACGAATGGAAAGTTTATGTATCGATGATGTAGTTTTATTTTTTTTTTTTTTTATTGATAAAATGATTACGAAAGAAATTGTTAAAACATAAACTTTCATGATTTTATGTTTTATAAATAATACTGGTCAAGTTTTAAATAAAATAAAAAAGCTAGATCACAAAATAATATTCTCTTCAATACAATGTGAAAATTATAGGGTTATATTTATTTTAACTGTAGTCTGTGTAAAATAGTTTTTAACTAACTATATTACTATGGTAAATGCAATATTGATCAATGCTGCTCTCTTCGCTGAAAAACCACAATACAACTATTGAAACCGGTAAATTATTATGAGTTAATTGAAAATTCATAAAAAATCATTATTCAACATATTTTTGGATAATTTACAAATTGTTTTTTAATTTACAACTTTTTGAATATGTATGGTTATAGGTATCTAAACTTACGATTTTTTTCATGAAAAATTTAATGATTGTAAAACTCTTAAAATCAATATATTATATTCATTTGTATATAATTAGTAATTACTAGGGCTCGGATTTTATAGCAAATGCTACTTTTTAAGAGTATAAAAAAGAGATAATTCTTGTAGAAAAATTATTTCAAATCTTTCTGATTTCAATGAAGTTAGAGATTCTGAACGAAGTGAAGAAGCTAGTGTTTTTACAGTGATGTTTTTTTTTTTCTGTAAACACTTTTATATGGAAATACTTGTCCAAAAGTCTCAATCAGCAACTTTTTTAAACCGGATTTGTTTTTTCATATTTTCAAAATTTTCTTGCGTCAAAATCTTATATGATTATCTATCTATGTTTAAATTTTCATATAGTTCGGATCAAAAAATGATGGTTTCCGAGTGGTTTTTGTCAAATTTTGGGTATTTTTTTTCCAAAAAAAAAGTCAGTCTTTGTTGACTTTTGTATTAAAGACAATTTTTTTCGGTGTGTAGTAAATGTTAAAATGTTAAATAAATTTATAATTCACAACCCTGGATCTTGTTTTAAAATGCATTATTTACAATCTACTGAAGTCCCTACAACCACCGATTTACTAATTTTATTCCAACTAGCATACTTGTTATTAAAATATAATATTAATATTTAAAAAATATTGTGTGGATAAAAATAATCAAAAGTAATACCAAGGTGGTTTATTATAAAATATACACCTTGAGTAATACTAATACTGGGTAATAATATCAGTTTATCTTGGTTGTTGTTAAAAACAATTTTAAATGGTATACATTATACCTGGACATGATAATAAAAGTTTCGCACTGCATATCCAAAGTATCTGTGGATGCATTATATCCCAGTATCTGTGAATCTAGCCATTGCCTATAATAATAGTTATAATAGGTACTAATTCGCGTTTGTGTGTTTAACAGGACACAATATCAGGCGTCGTCGTCGTCGAGACACCAACAGACCTGAAACATGAGGGCGTTTTCATGACTGCTGAGGGCACAGTTGACTTGCAGATCAGCACGCAAAACGTTGGCGCATTCGACGCGTTCTACAACTCTGTTAAGGTGAGTAGGGGTCTAATGTACCATGGACCCAAATTTTTTGCTTATACTGAGTCTCAAAATATATGAAAGATATTGGTTTGTGGCTCGTATGAAAGTTTGAACCTTTAGTAAAAAAATACTTTTGTTTTATTTTGCTAAAATCTTATATAAATGTGTAAAGGTTTCAAAAAATGTCTACGTAGGGACTATGGTACAACTTAGTTTTGTGAGTCATACTATCATGGACTGTATTAAAAAAATTAGCAAATATTTTTTTTATGTTTGTAACACTGTTTAACAATGAAAACTTAAGTGTCAAATTAACTTCAAAAATATTAAACAATAATAAATTTAGCAAAGTGAAATCGTACAAAAATACCAGTTTTTCACGAAAAATATATTTTCGTTTTAATGGTCCATGGTACAATAGAAAAAAAAATCCCAGGTACAATAGCTAGTATTTTTATTTTTCATTTTTAAAATTCATATACAAATATTACATTATAAATTAAGTGATGCAAAATACTTAAATTTGTGTGCTTAATCTGTAAAATAAATTTTAAATTAAATTTACTGAATTCCACTTAGGAGTTGGAAAAAATATTAATACTCGTGTTGTACGCTATTTACCACAAAAATGCTACCTACTAAAACACTGTGAACATATAGTATGCTACCTACCGTAAAATACCATTTATCAAAAACTTTTTTATGTTCTGTATTGTGTAATGTATTAAATTAATTTCTTCTTTGTGAATTGCTAGTAATTACACACCATTGTAAGAAGAGTGTGTTCTTATATGTTATATATAGTTTTTAGGTCATACTAGAAAACATTGAGTAAATTATCATTTACTGTATTTATTGACCTCCGTCATTCCTCTATCAGTTGCCGGGCCAACAAATCTGTTGCTCCATGGTCTTTAATGCCATATTTGCATTTCTCTTGCCTTCATATGCATTTCTATTGTTTGAGTATTTGCAACAGTAGCAGGATCGATAAAAGGCTGAATGACTTACTGTTTTGTGATGATAACCTATATTATAAAAGTATAGTTTATCTTTAAAACTCATTACTTAAGTCATATCTATAATCATGTTCGCAGCTGGTACTATTCCGTAATAAAATAAAATTAATATTAAGTAGGTAACATACTATACCAACAAAGTTGCAGTAAGTAGCATACAACATTGTAAGTACCAAAATATTTTCTTATCATTGGCCTTTTACATAATTATTTCTAACATAAAAAGTTTGTTGCTCTAGAGATAAGCAAACAAATGCAGTGTTGAAAAATATATGATACATTTTTAAAGCTGGATCTGATCATCTAATATGACATATAAGCCAAAAAAAACCATAGTACAGTGTTCATGATATTTAGGTCTCCCCCTACCTACTTCTTGACAAAAATAAATACAGTAGAACGTAGAATCTTATTAATCTGAATTTATAATTGAGGCTCTAGGTTTTCCGATTGAATGAAAGTCCAGATTATGCAAAATAACCAAAAATCGTAAATTATAAATTTAAGCAAATTTTATTGAGTATAATATTATAAAAATTTTTGTGTCATATAAATATATCTAACAGTATTAAACCTAAAAAATAGTGTATAAACATAATAATTGTATTATAATTAGAGCTCGGATGTTTATGACTACATATTTTTTTAGCACAGCTAACATTATACCGAAATATGATACAAATCCGATTTATGAAGTCCAGATTCTAAATATGCAAACTTATTTTGCATATTTGACATTCTTGGATATATAAATGCATATTTTGCTCAGTTCTAGATTAAGTAGTATATTTATAAATTATAAATAATATATTTTTTTCCAAATTATTACCAATCAATTACCATCAACCATAGTTAATTATATTTATTTACTTATTGTATAATATTAAATTAGGTAAGACTATATTAGTGAAGTTACTCTGCAAATAAACCATTTTTATTTATAAAAAACTTGTAAAACATGAAAAAACACAAAGTAAAATTCAATTATCTCTAACTCAAAATACAAACAAATAAAGTTTAAATAAGTTTTTAATTAATTTTGAATTAGTATTTACCATTATATATATATATATATATATATATATATATATATATACTGTGTTTAAATTGGAAAAATAAAAGGGGTGCTCTCGGGCTTTTAATAAATAAGCATTCACTCAAACTATGTAATTCATATACTATAAAAAATAATTAATAAGGATGCTCTCAAAATTGTATGAAATTGTAGAGGAGCTCAGTCTCCTTGCTCACTCTCTCAATTCAAGCACTGTATAAAAATTTGTTGAAAAAAGATATATTTAATACATTTTAAGGCATCTAATATTATATTTTATAATTATTTTGCAAATATTTGTTATAAAATAGATATATTTAATACATTTGAACTTTAAGGGTATATAATTGCATATTTTGACATTTTCTAATGCATTTATTAGTATAATTTTGGTCATAAATATTTAAACTCTTAACATTATAACCATTACATAGTATATTTAATAAAATATGTACCACACTTATGAAATACTCCAAACTGATAGACGCTTAATATGTATGTATTTTAAGTGCATAATATTACTAGTTGAATCAAATAATATAGTGTTCGGAACTAGTTGCATTTGCATATTCTTTGTTAATAGCCACAGATTAATCCAAGTGAGATATAAACTTATTTTAAGACAAAGGAATCAAATATAAAAAATTTTTGTGCACATTTTGAAATTTTTTATGAAAAACGTATATTTGACAAATTTTTATGCATATTTACGCATATTTCACAAAAATTTATAGCATATTTATGCATATTTGATAAGTTTATAGCATGTTTATGCATTTTCATATTTTAAGCTTAATACATTTATTTTAAAAATTGACATTTTTTCCTTTATTTATATATTATGTCAATCAATATACCTAAACATTATCTGAATTTAAAATATAATATATCAAATTTTATTAAAAAAAAAATAATAATAATAAGTTATATATTTTTTTCGCAAATTTTGGTTATTTTAGGTGCATATTTGCATGCATATCTACAACAATTAGTGTGTAATAAGTTCTGTACCCTAATTATAAATAATTGGACAATATTTAATGACATTTGGTATTGATAAATAATAGCGATAACTCGAATTCACGGAAATTTTATGGAACTCGTTTTTAGGTCCATTTTAGTCTATAGCATAAACTAGGTAGCGTAATTTACATAATGTTAAAGTGCTGTCCGGACTAGAGGGATCCAGATTAATTAACTGTATCTTAAAAAAAAAAAAAAAAATCAATTTCATTTTTAGTGAGACAATATAATAAAGATTTTGCTCTCCAGCCAGTGCAGTTGATGTCGTGCTCGTTGGAAATTGCCCGGTCCGGACGCTTTTCTGGCGGAATTACCGAGATACCATTTGAGGTACCCGTCACTCCTCTTCTGAACCGGGTCCTGTATGAGTCTTACCATGGAGTATTTATCAACATTCAGTATCTGCTGAAGGTTGTCCTCAAAAGAAACTTCTTGAACAAAGATGTGCACAAGACACTTGAGTTTGTTGTCGAAAACAAGGTAATGGAAATAATCATTAATTATTATTATTGTAATATCATAGCCATAGTCGTGTATAGGATTATTGTTTTCATTTATTTTCTGATATTTTGTCCTCCAGCCAGACGCAGCCATACGAATTATGTCAAAAGTAGACAAGTTTGTGATCAATCAAAACACTCTCGCAAACATCAATGATTCTTCCAACATTCCAAAGTTTCATATCATTGGAACCATTGACTCAGTTGTGTGTTCAATTATACAGCCGTTCACTGGTGAAGTGAGTTTAATAGACATTTGTTATGCTGACTTGTAGTTGTGTGTTGTAATTTTGGATAACAAAGTTTGGTATTCCAGTTGAAAATTGAACACTCTGATATACCCATCAAATCAATAGATGTACAATTGGTTCGTGTTGAGACCTGTGGTTGTGCAGAAGGTTTTTCTAAAGACGGTAATTTTCACCTCTTTGAGTGAATTGTGTTAGGCTAATACATTAAATATTATTTATGCTTATACATTTCTATTTTTTCACAGCCACTGAAATTCAAAACATTCAAATAGGCGAAGGAAATGTTCCAACAGGAATCTCAATTCCAATATATATGGTATTTCCAAGATTATTTTCTTGTTCCTCAATCAGAACTTTCAATTTTAAAATTGGTAAGTCAATATAAAATATAATATTTACCCGACTTCTTACTATTATTTTTATAGTCTTCATTTTTAAAGCACTAAATCTGAATTTGAATTTTATGATTCAGTAGGCTGAATTTAATTTTGTATATTTGTAATTTTTTTGATTTGTATATTTTAAGATTTTTTAAAAATAAAATATGTATTTTGAAAAAAAAAAAATTAAAAATATTGTAACTAGATAACTTAGTATTATGCATAATAGAACTTAAATTTTTTTGAAGATATGTACATTTAAAAAAATAAATAAATATATTTCTGTCCCCAATTCAATACTGTCTAAATACATTATATATATATAAGAAAAATAGTATGAATAAAGTTTTAAAGTTTCACAGATCAAATATATTTAAGTTGTCTGTCTTATATAGTTAGCACATCAAATTATTGAAACATAGTAGTGACTAGAAATTTTATATAGAATACCAAAAGGTGACAAGCATAGTGTATATTTTATTAATTTTTCAGACAAGCTGTTACCAAAATTTGTTTTCTTGCAATCCTTAAGTTTTTTTATGGCTTCTTTTTTAATCAAATCGATAAGCTCTTTTTATTTTTTTTTTTTTTAGACTAAAAATAAATAAAACCAGAAAAATTCTAACTAGACATGGACAATTGTTTATAAAAATACTACAATTGTTGTAATGTGGTATTTTTCATAATCGCATTAAGTTATTTTTATCACAGTATGTGATAAATTGTTTCATTAAATTTTTTTTAAATAAAGTTTCAGTAAATTAAATTATAATATCAATATATACATATATATTGTATAAATATAATAATAATATAAATGTTATGTTTTTGATTGTTTCAGAGTTTGAAGTCAATATTTCTATTGTTTTTATGGATGATCATTTAGTCACAGAAAATTTTCCAATCACACTCTTTAGATGAATTATTAATTGCAAAATGGATTATTGTTTCAATATTTTATTTTTTTAAATAAATATGTTGATAAATTCTTTGCATTATGTGTGCGGGAGGGGGGGGTATAATATGCTCAATTAACCACAATAATATGTAAAACATACAAATTCATGTTGTAGCTTAATTGTAATTGATTTTAATATGTCTTAAATCATATTTTTACTTATTATTCAACATTTAGTTAATTATTGTATATTACACAAAAATAAAACTTTAATCTAAAATAACTTTCACTGAAGTATTACTGATAGATTATTGTGTAATGTTAAAAAAAATAATCCTTTTGTAGTAATCCCGGCTAGCGAAATTACTACCGCTTTATATATTTATTATACTGACGGTCTGACGGGTTTCACCAGTAGTGAATGTGGAATAGGTAAAAAATTAAAAAGTTAAACACTTTAGTAAAGAATGATTTTTATTAACACATTTGTTAGTTTCAAAATAATAATATTTGTTTAAAATTTAATAACATAGAATTTTGAAGACAGAAAATAAATAACTGCCTGAGACAATAAGATTAAGGAGCACTAGAGCTGACGGCGATGTGAAGCGCGCGGGCTACACGACCAGATAGTGTTCGAGGCTGGGTTAACTTAAGGTCTAAATTTGAGGTTCAACAGAGCTCGTATTTATACAAGAACTATGAGCGCTGTTTTACCCTTTCTAATAATACATACGAGGTTATTTGGGAAGAGGATGTAAAAGTGAAGGTTAGAAGGATGGCACGTGTACATAATTATTATGTAAATTATTAAACGGGTCATCGATAGATGGCCAGTGTAAAAGTGAAGGTAGAAGATGGCCACTGTACGTAATTATTATGTAAATTAGTAAACGCGTCATCGATAGATGGCCGGTTTACTACACTTTTTCCAAAATCCAATTCTAAATGGGGAACAAGTGCATCCCTGCAGGATGCGAAATATTAAATTATATCATCGAGGCTTCTAAAATATATACCTCCCACCACCAAAAAGTATTGCCTTCATAATATGAGCTGCTCCCTGTGATAACATTTATACTGATAAAGTGGTAATTGATAATATAATTTGAACTATATGAATAATATATAAATTATACATATTATTTGTTTGTGAAACATATTTTCTTTTATGAATTGTATTTCAATATATTGTATTGTTAAGTTTTTTTTTAATCTTTTAATACATCATTCATGGATCCTACTTCTAATTAAAATACTAAAAATGCATGTAATTGTTGTTATCTCCAAGAAAATTAAATCATATTTTATAAATTTAATAATAATTTAAATTTATTAGTATATACTATATACAATATATGTAAAAACATATATTATATCCCCTCCCATAAGAAAATACTAGATCTGCCTTTGCTTTTTAGTCACAGAAATATAATTATAGAATAGATTGTTATCAATTATTATAATATTTCTCTGACACTGAATAAAAATGGTTTCAAAATATAATTAATTATCCCAATTGTGTTGTTTTAACAAAAACACATTATTAAATTTAAGTAGTTTTTAAGTGTGAAAAGTATGAGGTAAGAAAAATAAGCATGATAAAAAAAAAGAACCTAATTCGTGAAGAAAAAAAAATTACAATGGATTTATTGCTAGAAGAAACCAAATTTTAGTACAGGTTATACAAATTTGGAATTGTGGGAAAACCTTCACCATTCTTAATTCACAATTCAACATTATACTTATATTTATTGTTTTCATTTTATGATAGAAATCAATAAAATAACACATTTAAGTAATAAAATTCATATATATATAATATTGCTCAACAGTACACCTTAATTAAATAACAAACAAAAGTAAACATTATATTATAGAGGCTTTATTTTTATAAAAGTAAAAGTGTATTTATATTCAAAGACAGAAATCATTAAAACAATATATTATATTCAAGTAGGTATATCGATCCACTATAAACCTTATTTAAATCACAAACAAAAATATACATATTAGGTATAAATTATCATACACTTTTCACACTTAAAAACTACTTAAATATAATTTATATATAATATAGTATAATATGTCCATGAAGTTCAAATTGTCAATTACCGCTTTATCAGTATAAACGTTATCACAGCAAACAGCTCATATTATCATGGCATTACCTTTTGATGGTGGGAGGTATAATTATGAGCTTCAATGACACGATTTAAAATCTCACCTTCCAGCAGAATGGCACACATCATTATCATATATCATTATCACAGAATATTATTATGATAACAAATTTCTCATTTCAGTTTGGCTTATCTATATTTTGCAACCATCATAATTTTATTATAAATGAATTATTATAACTACCTGTATTTACTATTTAGTTATTAAATCATGTATTTCATCATTTATCGCTTTTGTTTATAATTTTGTGATCAATTTTAAAAATACATTAAAATATACATATAAAACAAATACAATATGTATAATAAACATACAATTATTTTTCCATATAAAAATTACTTTCTACTGATATATTACAACTAATAATTAAAATCCTTTTATTTATAAATCTAAAATTATGTCATTTTTTGTCCTCAGTTTGAAAACAAATCAATCAATTATTCTTCTGTATAAAAATTTGCTTTCTTTATATTTGTGATCAGTCTTCGTGCATATTCACTACTTCCCTTATTAAGGCCCTCTCTATTTGCATTTATTTGTTTGTTATATGGTTTAATAATATCATCTTTTATGATACTGCTTTTTTGTTGAGTATAAATGCATTTAGCTAATATTTTTTTTTTTCACATTTAACTATATTATCAGTTTTAAACTGGAATTTTTTGGTCTTATTCAACAAATTTATTATGTCATCCAATTTTTTATTGAGTATTATATCTATCTCATTAGTATTGTTAGTAACACAGAGACTATGGATAAAATCTATTTTATAAATTATTTTTTCACTTTTTCCGGGTATAGTACATTTTACAGAAGATTGAGAAATAGTTTCTACCAATTCTTCCTTTTCTTTTTAATTACAATTTTTCTTTTTATTTAATTACCTAAAGAAACTTACAAAAATTCTACAGCTATCTACTATTATATAAAATGATGTACTTCTTATTACAAAATACCTTTTTACTGTTATACTTTAAGTAAAAATGCATTATTTTTAAAATGAGACGCTATGTAAATTAAAATATGTGTAATTTAAAGTATGTAAAAATCAGAGCTGTAATTTTCTTTTAAAATAATATTTTATGTTCTTTTCTTCAATTTTAGTTTATTGCAAAAATATCCCTTCATTTATACATGATATGTATGTTTGTTATATATATATATATGTGTGTGTGTATTTATTTTATATGTTAATTTAAGTGTAATTTTGAAACATGACAAAATTATAAATTAATACAATAATACAATAATTGATTTATAACGGTTCCAAAATATAGGTTAGCAAAACTGAATTGATCAATTTATTATAAAAATATTCTGTAATGTGATATTATGATAAAAGTGCTAAATGCCATCTTGTGGGGATCCGTTCGTCTTAGTTAGTTACAAAGAATAATAATTGATTATGTTCAACAATTATTTTCTAACAGAATAATCAATTTTTACTTTATCATTAGTGATAATTAGAGCATGGATATTTTATTGCTGCATATATTTTTAGTGAAACCAGGATTATACCCAAATACAAATACAAATTCAATTCATGAAGTGTAGAATGCAATTATGCAAATTTGCGTGTATTCGCATGTATTTAACATTTTTAGTCATATAAATGCATAGTTTGCTTATTTTTAGATTTAATAGTATATTTATAAATTATAAACACTATAATATATTTTTTTAAATTAATTTTTATTGACCCCAGTTAATAATATTTATGTACCTGTTATAAAATACTTTGCCATATAATATTAAATTAGATTAGATTATAAAAGTTAAATTACTCTACAAATAAACAATTTATAGTTACATAACACTCGAGTCTTGAAAATGTACTGTAAAGCATGATCATGTGAAAAACATAGAAAAAAATGCGATTGAAGTAAATTATTAATTTAAATAATTCAATACTGTTAACTCAAAATACAAATAATTTAAGTTTAAATGAGTATTCTCTTTATTTTTAATTAATATTTAATACATTTGATAGTATATAATTTTATATTTTGTAATATATAACATATTTATTCATGAAAATGATTAATTTTGCTGTTTTGAAGTTTATAACACACCCACGATGTTACTTTTCACGAACCGAAGAATACCCTTGGTGTGAAGTATACCTGGCTTTTTATTAATAAAAATACCAATTTTT
Source organism: Stegophylla sp. TES_Ste_2020 (assembly GCA_025469315.1). Lineage (NCBI taxonomy): Eukaryota > Metazoa > Arthropoda > Insecta > Hemiptera > Aphididae > Stegophylla > Stegophylla sp. TES_Ste_2020. The sequence goes on along the minus strand of JAIPRM010001982.1, from coordinate 11,111 downwards.
AAATGTGTATAACAAATAATATTCTTCTTTCTATTAAGTTTATTGATCCTAATTCATAAAACTGTAAATTCCTTTATATTTTATTCAAGAATACTACATCACAAGTTACAACAAAACAGCATCAGGCATTAGGTGACATAAAAAAAAAAAAAAAGTAACAAATTATTGTAACAAACATATATTTAACATTGATTTGTTAGTTCAAATTGTTGTACCAAGTCAAACAATATACAAAGTCAATATTATATATTTATATATATATATATATATATATATGATAATTTATAAAATAATATTTTTAGCACTATACAGTTAATACATAGCATATTTCATGATTTATAAAGACATATTATTATGAGATCACTAGAGTTGTAATAGGCAATTTAGGAGCAATGGAATCTTACAGCGCAAAGTTATAAAGTTAATTGTACAAACTGTATAAAAATAAGGTACTGTCATTTTAACTTATGATTGTCCCTATAATTTTATTGGAATATATTTATTAAGTTTTGATTCACTGTTATTAAATGATATCACTATATGAAAGTCACAATCTAAAAACAAAGACCAACGTGTAGTAATATCATTTACTAAAAAAAAGTTAAATATTTGACAAATATTTTTCAGTGAATGTTACTTAAAACTAAATATAAAAACAAAACTTTTTAAACAAAAATAATAAGTAATATTTTATAACAATAATACAATTTCTAATACATTTTATACATGGATTACCAACCCATTGGGTTGCTAAATAATTTTGGTTTTACAATTGCTTGTATAACTTTCATCATTTATAAACATCAGCTTCAATCAACTTCATTACAGTTATTGAAAGACACATTAAATTCATAAAATATCAATAAAAAATAACACAATATATAATATAATTAATTAAACATTATTGAACTATTATAAAAGATTTTATTAAACAAAATAGCTTGTTTTTAATTTGCCTAAGTTGTGCGAAGAACTTGGTTTCACAAAAAAATAATATGAATTAATACAATTTCAGTGATATTGATTACCCAAAAAATAAATAACTATATTTACATTTTTTTTTTTTAGATAACTGTTTTAGCCAATTATTAGTTCTAAAAACTTAAGTTAGAAATAAATATTTAAAACGTTAAATCGTTTTAACTGCAATAATATTTTAACAGATTATATTTTTAACTTCTATAGGAATACTTTAAAATATTATGTAAACCCTGTATTTTTCTACTTTACATTTATGTAATAATTCTGTGGTAGTGTTTTCAAAAAATCTGGTTATCTTTTAAAATAAATCAACTAAATTTAATCATTTTATTGAAATTTCAAAAATATTTTCATAATTTTACAATTTTTTTTTTTTTTTTTTTAGGCATAGGTTCTTTATTGATTTTTAGGTTGTTATCACATATAAGTTTCAATTCAACGAATTAGTTGTACACTAGATGACATGGTATTTAAATATTTTTGTTATTAAAATAACAAAACTCTTATGATAATGGAAGTTTGGACTTCAACCATATTATCATTTAATTTCACGTTTAAAATTTACAGTCAGCAATTTCAATTTTGAACTCAATATTTTAATGAAGGTCTACATTTTAAGTTTAAGGATAAACATTAATTTTGAATATTAAAAGCACATATGAAACATTTCACAAGTTAAATTAAAGAAATTGGTTTAACTAGAACCTCTACAAAGAGTTAGTACCATTATACTTATGATTATATTTAATAAAATTATACTATGAATAAAATTATTCAAGCCATCTTAATTTTTGTAACATAGAGTTTTTAAAAATAATAATCACATGGTAAATTTATTAATATATACATATATTCAAATAATGTGGCTAAATTCCATAATAAAATATGTGTATAATTTTTTTTTTCATTTAGTGATATTTTTATGAGTGCATTTTTATATTTTAAACATAACTGAAATTTTGATTATTATATTTATATAATTATCGATTTCTGACTTATAATTTATAACTTCTAGACACGATTATAACCAGAAATGATTTTGGTGAAAAATAATTTCTACTTGCATAGATGTTTAAGTAGTACAATTTAAAATTAAGTTTATAATTATTAATGCACATTTCCCGCAGGAATATAAAACTCATGAAAAGTACAACATACATACTTAGGAAAAAAAAAATTGTCACAGCCATACTTTTTTCCCAGCGTCTTAATTATTATTTATTACATTTAAATTTAAGATTGTTTATTCTTAGTGCCTGAATGATTTAATTGTGTGATGCACGAGCACCACTCATATAACTGATCCATCTTTTGGCTGTAGTCTGTAAAACTGTTGCATTATCTATGGTGGCCAGCAATAAAAGTTGGTTGATATGAGTCGCATGGTAATCCCATCGAGCAATATTTGGTGCTACATCAAGAGTTACATGTCTGAGATCATATGCTGATCTTGAGCCCATATCAAACAATGGTAACAGATTTTTTAAAGATGTCATGCCTTGTTGCCATAGTGAATAGGATTCTTGAGAAACCTAAGAATGTTCCATTTTATAAATTGCAATATTATTTTTATAGAACAATACTTCTAAAATAAAATATAAAAAGTTATTTTAAATTACCTGCGAACCATTAGGAGCTAATGAGAACAGATCATACAAGCCAATTAAAGAGTACATAAAACCATTTAATATAAATATTGGTGGAACAGTTGGATATTCTTCATACCAAGGGTGTAAATTCATAAATTCAGATAAAACACCACCATTTTTACTCAAAACTTTAAATGGTTTTAGTGCTGCAAAAGCTGTATCCAAGTACAATTCATTACCTCCAGAATGGTAAAATGCCCTGGAGAGTAATGAGATTGCTTGACCTTGGCCCATAGCTGATAACCTAAGGGAAGAAATATAATTTTAAAAGTGCATTAAAATGGCAAACACTCAAAAAATATTTATGTTAAATTTGCAATTTTAAAGGCCAGTATATTGTGCATTTTGTGCAAAAATAAAATATTTTTAAAGATATTATAAAATTATGAAATCAGTTATTTTAGGCCAGTAGATGTTAATAAAATAACAAGTTTGGTTTTGCTTTTCTCAAGCATTTCATAAAATGGCATTGTCTGGCAATTACACTGAACCTTTCAATTAATTTAATAAAATCTTGTAATATTTTTAATTAAAAATGCAACACAAGTTTCAATTTAAAAACTATTATTACTATTTTTTGTTTAAATTACCATCCTGGTTTAAGTGGTTTGATAACAGGAGATATTTTTCGAGTAACAGGATTACGCCAACCTCCAGATTCTTTATCTTGATGCTTAACAAACCAATCTGCTGCAGCATAAAACTGACTAATATGATCACTAGAGCTAAGAATTAAGTTGTCCAAGTATCCAACTCCATACAATTTAAATGCATATAACTAAATTAAACCCAACAAATCAGTTAATAATATCATAATATCACAACCACCAAACAAATTTGTTCTAGAATTTTAAGCATATGATTGAACTGTTTTTTTTTTTTAAGATATTAAAACTATAAGAACATATACCTTATATTTTGAACGAACTATCTTAGTTGTTGTTTTCTTTAAAATATGTAAACCTTTTTGTAAGTCAATCATTAAATTTCTTGTCAATTTTTTCCAACTAAAATTTTCCCCACATTTCATTCCATGATATATATTATGACCCTATGAAAAAATAATTATGTGTGATTATTTATAAAAAAAACACATGTAAGCTTTTTGATTATTAAAGCCTTTCAAGATATTTTTATATTCATATATATTATAAATTAGATATTCACCACTTCAATGTCATTAAATTATACTCTACAACAGTGTTTCTTGAACTTAATGTTAAAACGAACTACCATTTATCTCATTTTTAAATTGATGATCCAATTATTAATTTTGTTATTAAAACTTACACACATTACATGTTACATCAATGATTATTAAAGTTTTTAAAATGTATTCATAAATTTCAAAAAAATGTACAGAGTATTCCATTAGAATTTACTCATTGCATTTTAACCCTATATAATGAATACATATTTCTTCCTATACAATTTGAAACACTAATGAACCAGCTTTATATTCAAAAGATTAATTTGTTTATGTTTTTATCTATCAAATAATTAGTGTTTTTAAGTTTTCTTAAATGGCAATCACTACTTTATTAAATCTTTTGACTAAATATTCTGAAATAATATTGAGTTTCAAAATTTTAGTACTAAAATATATTTATTAGATTAATATTTTAAGAAATATAGACATTTAAAGTTTATAGGTACATTGTGAAAAAGAGGCAGGCACCTTCAAAACTGTGCTGCCAATGCTCTGCTATGGTCAATACAAGTGAAATTGAACTAGACTTGGAACAATTTTTGTATTTTATTTTAATATAACACCTTTGCCACATGATTTATTTTCTTTAATTTTTTTTTCTATGGAAATGTACTAGGTATACAAAATTTTTGGTAAAATATATCCTTCTAAATTTTGTGATTTCGGTTATCATAACTTCACAATTAATTTGTCTTATTTTTATTAAAAATCGACTATTTTAAAAGCCCTAATTTAAGTGTGTTTGTTTGTACAAAGTTATGTCATTGACCAAGCTTTTAAATATTTTTCACCTAAGTAATTATACTTTGACCAAATAAATTTGTAATCAGAATTCAAAGTAAATGATATTTAGATTTTAGGTCAATCAATTTTATTTTCACTTTAAAATACCAGGTGACTTGGAACTATATAGAATTCATATTATGTAATGAATTCATGTAGCAAAAGACTTTTTTTAATGTATTATTTTACCGTTTGTAAATGTTTTTAATTTTTTCTTTTTTCTATTTTCGCCTCAAGAATCATGTAGAGCTCCGTGGTCATCATAAAACTGTATCAATTGAAACATTACGTGTATTTTAATTGTTGTTCCAAGTTTCCCAAAATTATAGGTCATTTGGAACAAGAGATTTCATTTTTATATTTTAGATATTTTTTTGTTAAAATATTATTTAAAGTTCTAATATGATTTTTATACCTTATGTGACAACTGAAGTATTTTTTGTAGACCTCTGAAATTTTTATTAACTTGAAATAACAAAAAGAAAGTCAAAGTTGTTTTATTTCACCCGTTTTGACGCTACGACTAATACGAAATACCAGCCTTTTTGATTAAAATATATTTTATCTTTCAGAAAAATAAGTTTAAAGTAGTGTTTGTAACCGAGAAGAAAAATCTAAAATCTGTGAGATGAAAATAGTTAAAAGTTAAAAATTAAAATAAATTAAAGCTAAAATAAGTAAAGTATAGAAAAGAAAGTATGGACATGCTTCGTACTATGGGTATTCTTCGCTCTTCAAGTCAAATACTTGGTGGGTGTAATATAATAAAAAATAAAAAAAATAAATATGAGTATAAATAATAAAATTCTGAGCAAAGTATGGTTAATAATACAAATAACAATAATAGTTGACATTTTCAACATACCCACCAAGAGTATCTAACCGGAGGAGTGCAGAATATTCATGGTGCGAAGTATGTTTGGCTTTTTTGCCTATACTTCACTTTATTTTACTTTATTTGGTATTCAATAAATAAAAAAAAAGAAAAAAGAGATAATATTACAAAAATAAAAAAAATTTTATGTTAAAAAGTGCCAAAAAAAATTTTTTTTAACATTTTAAAAAATTTTTTACTTTAAAGTATTGATCATATTATTGGCTATCTATGATTAAATTTTCATAAAGTTTGAATTAAAAAAAAAGATAAGTTTCTGAATTGGATTTGTCAAATTTTATGTAGTTTTTCCAAGTTTTAAGAAAATAATTGAGGATTTCGAAAAATGACTCTTTAAAGTAGTATTTACAGCAAATCTGGTTTCAAAAAGTTGCTAGTTGAAACCTTTAAACAATTATTTTTATATGAAAAAATGTACATAAAAAAAAAATAAAAATACATAAACATCATAGTAAAAATTAAAATTTTCACATAGTTTCACATAAAAATATAGTTTTATAAGTGTGCTAAATGTTATACACAAAAAAATTAATGTTTAATATATTGCAGGGTTAAATCACAATGAAAAAATCCCCGAGGAACTTATTACATAATATCCTTACATTACACATTAATTCTATAAAATGTATTCTTTATGGAGAAGTATATATTATATATTAAAATAATTTATATATTTTTGCTAAAACTATAAATAATGAAAGATTTTGTTACCTTCGCTGATATTAATGACCGTGAGCAAGTGTAATGGAGGTACCACATTTCATTTGGCTGTTTTATTTCGCTAATAACAACAACTATTTTACTATTTGTTTTTAAAGATAAAGCCACATCAAAACTAATGCAAAAATCAACTTCATCATCAATTTTCATGGAAATGCCTTCATCTACATAAAATATGTATAGTTAATTATTGACAACTTATACTAAATGTATAAATTAATCTATTCATATTTACTCTTTTCTAATAATATAATATAATTAACTATAATTAAAAACATAATTTTGTTGTACTTAAAAGCCTAATAATTGATTCTAAGAAAGAAAAAGTAAATAAACTGTAGTATAATGTTTTTTACTTGATTGAGATATTTATCGATACACAAGTTTTAATGGAATAATTTTTTATTTGAAACAAGAAATCAAATAGCCAAAAAATTTATTTATGAAATCAAAATGTGTACATAAATATATTTTTATTAAATACATAAAATATTTAATAATTAATACTATTTATTTTAATAAAAACATTAATTGAAAATTACAGTGGTATCTAAGAGTATTATTATTTCATCGATAAAAGTCTATAAATATTTGTTTCACTTTCTTCATTTTTATACATATATATGTACAATACAATTCAGTTTTAAAATAATGAACGATTCCGAAATCATATTTACATATTAAAGTAATCGTTTGTTGGCTGACCAGTGCGGACGTTATTTTGTGTATACTGTTCTATTGATTATCTGTTCCTCGCTTATCCGTTTTTACGTTATTTGTGTGCTCTACATTACGAAATTTAATCGCTAAAATGTTGTGCAATACTTATAATGACGACATTCTTGAAGGTGATAACTTAAATTGTAATAAATGTAAAGCTATAATGCATTTTGGTTTTGCGGCATTAAGAGAGACAGCTTTTCGAGCAATGACAAAAACTAACAAGAAAAACTGGATCTGTAATGGTTGTAAATTAAATAAACAAATTTCTAAACCTCAAATCCCCAAAAAATAATATAAACGAAGTACAGTTTGATACGCAGAAGTCACAAGATGATACAATCAAAAATCTAGTCCAATCAATCGATTTTATGAGTGATAAATTGGACAATTTTAGTAAGCAATTGCAAGACCTAATTAAGACAATAAATTATATCAAAGATGAAAATATAATTTTGAAAGAAGAAAATGGCAAATTAAAAAACGAAATTGCGTCTTTGGATAAAAGAATGAATGTTTTCGAGCAAAAGGCCTTGGAAAATTTTGTTGAAATTGTGGGTGTCCCAGATTCTAACAATGAAGATTGTGTGAGTACTGTCGTATCAATCGCTGCATCTGTGGGAATCGTAAATTTGCCGGTGTAAAAAGCTTACCGTGTTCACTCGAAAGATGTAACTAGACCAAGGAAAATAGTGGCGGAACTGATGTCATCCCAAGATAAGAACACTTTGATTCAAAGTATTAAAAAAAATAAATTTTCAGGTAAATCTGTAAATTCAAATTGGAAGGATGATAAAATATACATTATCGATAGTCTTACTTACTTTAATAAAAATCTTTTTTTCAAAACAAGAGCTTATGCTCGTGATAAAGGTTATAAATATGTATGGTTTAAGGATTCGAAAATTTATATTAAAAAAAGTGATCAAACTAAAGCACTTATAATTTATGATGACCAGTCTCTTCTAAAGTTAGATTAGCTGATATTAATCTATTTAGAATGTGTATTATTTATACTATTTTATCATAATTCTAATGAAAAATTGTCTAAATATAAATGAATATCTCAGTTATAAAACAAATTATTATGAGTCATTTATTGAATTTCTAGTTGTAAATAATATTTTAAATAATAAGTTAGATTTTTTAAATATTTTGTGTTTTAATATTAGAAGTGCAAAAAAAAATTTTGATGAACTCACTCTTTTCTTAGAAAATGATAAAAATAGAAATACAATTGATACAATTGTATTGACCAAAACTTGGCATGATCCATGTCACTGTAATTATGTAATTAATGGATATAATTTATACTTCACAAAGATAAAAAGAAACCAAAACGACAGTATTATTGTTTTTGTTGAAAAAAGTTTAAACGTGGATTTTATTGAATATGACTTTACTGAAACGAACATTGCTAAACTTTATCTCAAAATTCTTTCAAATCAAATTGACATTTTCTGTTTATATAGATTGCCCTCTACAGATATTAATAACTTTAATGAGTCGCTGAAAATGATTTTACGAGAAAACAAGAAATACAATAATCAAACAATTCTTATCGGGGATATGAACATTAATATAATTGGGGAAAATGTTCTAAATAATTCATATTTATTGTCTGAATATGGTTTTGCGTCATTTATAAATGTATGTACTAGGTTATCCAATACACAAAATCACTCATGCCTCGATCATATTTTTATCCGAAATAATAAACAATTAATTGCATTAGTAAATGCTGGTGTTCTGCAATCAGATATTTTTGATCACTTCTCGACATGTGTTTCTATACCACTTACCACACTAACGACAGATAAAACTAAATATATTTATTTAATAGATAAAGAAAAATTAAAAAATTTACTCAGTGAACAAAAATGGACTGAAGTATATACAAGTAAAAATGCAGATGATTCCTATAACGAGTTTCATAAAATAATTTCAAATTCACTAGATAAAGCTAAAATTACTAAAAAATTAACCTCTAAAAATATCAGACTAAAAGAGTGGATGTCGGCTGGATTATTATGCTCAACTCAGTATAAACAGTACTTATCGCTTAAAAGTAAAAAAAATCCGAATAACAAAAAATTAGCCCAATATTACAAAAAATATAATAATAATTACACTCATATTTTAAGAGCAGCTAAAGTAAAGTTTTATGAAAATAAATTTATGCGTGTTTCAAATAACCCAAAATTAACCTGGAAACTTGTAAATTAAATAACAGATGCAAAAATTATAAACAAGGAAAATATTAAAATGATAATTCATAATGACCGACAATATGATGTTAATGAGGATCCAAAAGGGATGTCTAATATTTTCAACCAATACTTTATTAATGTTGGGAAACAATTAGTCGAATGTGCAAACTATGATTCCAAAAAATTTATTTCAAACATCTGCAAAAATTTGTCGTTTGATAATTTTTTTTATAAAAAAATTGATACTGAAGAGGTTATTAATTTAGTAAATAGTTGTAAGGACGATGCAGTTCCAGGTATTGATGGAATCACTATTAATTTATTAAAATATGTAATTGACTATATTAAAAACCCTTTAGTGCACATCAATAACCTGAGTATTCAGCGTGGTATTTTTCCAGATTTTCTTAAATTAGCTGTTATTAAACCAATTTTCAAAGGAGAGGATAACAAACAGGTTAATAATTATAGACCAATATCCTTATTAAGTAATTTCGCTAAAATACTTGAGAAAATAATCAAAAAAAAGCTTATATCATTTCTAGAAAAGCATAAACTTTTATCCAAAAATCATTTTGGCTTTAGACCGTGGCTAGGCATAGAAAATGCCTTATTTAACACTACTGAATTTATCTATAATGAACTAGACAACAGTAACAAAGTCATAGCTGTTCCTGAACTTAGCCAAAGCCTTCGATACGGTAAATCACGAAATTTTGTTCCAAATCTTACCCTCTTTTGGAATTAATAAAGTTAGTTTAACATGGTTTAAAAGCTACCTTTTTAACAGAATACAAATGGTTAAGATGTATTAATATTATTAAAATGTATTAAGCCAGAAAGGTATTAATGAATACGGTGTCCCTCAAGGAAGTGTACTGGGCCCGATTTTATTCTTATTATACATTAATTCAATCAGCGATCTAAATCTAGATGGGTTAGTTGTATCTTATGCTGATGACACCTGCGTACTCTTCTCAGACAAATCTTGGGAAGGGGTACACCTTAAAGCGACTGTTGGTATAAACAAAGTTTACCAATGCCTACGTAATAGACATTTAACTCTTAATGAGGAAAAAACGATATTTATGACCTTCTCCATCAATAAAATATGCCTTAACTTAAATCCAATAATAATACACAGATGTGTTGACAGGAACAGCTGTAACAACTTACAAAAATGTTTCCTTATAAAAGAAGTAACAAAAACCCGTTATCTAGGTGTCATATACGATAATAATTTAAGGTGGAATCTACATTAGCAAAATCTAGTGGGAAAGCTACGCGCAATCACCTATAAATTTTATAAGCTACGGGGCTTAGTACCTATACAAATAATGCGTATTATTTATTTTGCGTTATATCAATCAATCTTGTAATATGGACTGTTAGTCTGGGGTGGATTAGGCGACAGTACTATAAACATATTGAAGGCGAATCAAAATAACATTATAAGAATCTGTTTGAATAAGTCTTCTTTAGAAGGATCCACGAAGGAAAATTACAAGATTATGGGTGTTCTTCCAATTAAGTCACTTTACAAAAAAGTTGTAATTATGTTCATCTTTAAGAATGTCATCAAAGGTGTTAATAAAAAATTTTATGAAGAAAAAAGGGAATGTAGACTTTATAATATACCGGTAAAATACACACGAAAAGCTTTCGGGCAATCCTTTGTTAACTATTTAGGGCCTTTTTATTTTAATTCTATGCTTTATTCATATAAAAAAAACGTTTACTACACCAAAACAAATCCAAAAAAATTATATACCACTGGTTGTTTTCCCAATTGGCATAATTAATAAATAATAATTGCACACTTTCTTATTATTATTTAGTTAATATATCTATAATATTTTAATACTCGTTATTTGTTTTCCATTGTAAGTAAAATTGTAATGAAAAAAAAAAAAAAATTAATTGTATACTGTGTAACTTTTGTA
>JAIPRM010001981.1:15827-33371 GCA_025469315.1 Stegophylla sp. TES_Ste_2020 | reverse complement strand
GCCAAAGAGTGAAACCAAAGTTCCCCACCCCGCCGGCCGACGCGGTAATACGCTGAGACGGCGACCACGAGAGAGACACCTCCTCCGCCGCCACCATGACCACGCGATTTTCACCACGTCTAGCCGTCATATATAAAACAATCGGCCCCGGTCTCGAGGTGGTTCACTTGACAACGATCATCGTTCGATTACACCTGTTGCACCCGCGATCCGCCGCAAGTCTTCCCGTACGACTCTCGCTTGAAACCGACTTCAATCGGCGACAGACATTTCGTTTGTGTAAGTATAAATAATTTTAACCGATAAATAATTTTACAATTATTATAATATTTCGTCGGACCCACTATTTTAATTGTGTCCGTTTCGTCTAAGAACAAACCGGGCGAAGATTGCACACGAATCGATCGATTTTTTTCTCAAAACGGAATAGTAGTACAGATTACGCGTTATTCGATCACCTTTTTTTTTTTTTTTTTTTTTTTTGATAATAATTTTTCTTCACTCGCCCATACACACGCATTTTAGAAAATATCACATTTATTTACCAATGACTTATTATTATTATTATGACTATCGACTGTATAACTCGATTCGACGAGAATAGGTAATAAATTTATTACAATATAATATGTAAAAGTAGCGTACGGGTTTTTTCGTCCAACTGTCCTATCCGGTTTCGAGCTGTCTAGACACAGTATCGTTACACAATTTATATAATAAATAATGATAAATCGTTGTTAGCTAATAAAACGAGTTTGTTGTCAGTTGACATTGAAAGTTCACTTTTATTTTATTTTCTTTACTTTTTTTTTCACATGTTTCTCCTTAAACTCTCCGGCGAAACACGACGTCTGATTTACATAATAACCAGTCAAAGATTAATCTGACACATTGATAAGGCCCACTTAATTTGTGTGTTATATCTTATCGACGGATTTCGTTTGTGCCTATAGGACGTAAAGTTAATTATTATTATTCTGTCGTTTAGTAATTTCGACATTTCTTTTATTGTTGTCTTCGAAATAAAGTATATCTGTATTATGTAAATGTTGATTATATTTTTTTATTATGATGTTATTCGAAAGAGAAAGAGACGTATCAGTTGTACGTATTATTTTCTGAAGTACATCCTTTGAAACAATCGAATAATTGCACAATAACTAGGAATATTTTTTCTCCTAAAAACGCACACGGCTTGTTTACTTAAATCTATCAATGCAATACATTTATTATTATTATTTTGTTATTATTATGTATTATACGTAACCAATAGGATGTTTGCTGATAGCATATATTAATACATTTTTAGCAGCTCATCGTAAACATTTTATTGAATAAAACTTTACTCGGTTTTTGTTTTGTTTTAATAATGCATACACGTAATATTAAGGAAATACAAACCCGGAAAATAATCTCGATGAAAATGTATATGATTCTGAGTAGTAGCTAAATGCAGGTAGGTAATAAACCACATTGTAACCTCAAGTTTAAATATCTTAATTTTGGAAACTAGAACCACATATTTTTTGGTAATAAATTTGAATAAAAATTAATTTAATTTATATATATATATATATATATATGTATGTAAATACAAAATCGCAGTCCTTTTGAACAAACCAAAATATGATAAAAATTCAGTTTTTATATTAAAATTTGTAACGAGATTATTATTATCTACGTGACAGATACTATTGTTCGATACCACACAGGTATATTCAATGTATTTATACTTCACAAGTTAATTTCAGTAATGAAGTTTTAATTTTGTTCCCAACTTACTAAAATGAATATAGATAGATAGGTACTTCTATCCATAATATTATTATATTTGATTTAATTTCCTAATGACTTATTTTTGCTTTTAAGTCATTAGTTTTAACCGAGAAAAACAAATATTTAGTATTTGTTAGTACCGAAGGGCGGATTATTATTATACATATTGTTGTAGGTAGCAGCTGTAAGAATAATACGTTCTAAACTCGTTTTTCATTATTTAAAATGTAATTACTGTGTATACTTATGGAGCTGTAAGGCGATTTTAATGGTAATTATCCTGTGTTTAATAATATTACAAGGTTTCGTTTTTATTATTAGTCGACTTCTAATAAAGTGTCCATTACACAATATATGCTCAAATAGATGAGGTATTCTTATTTTCAGTAATTAATGTACTTATATTTGAAGAACATTAAAGCATTGTTAACTCATTTGGGCATTTGATGACTAATAATACTAGTGGTCTTGATAATAGTTATTATTAATATACGCTGCAGCGTGATTTGAACTATCATTTTCGAAATTTCTTACGCTCTGGAAAATATTTATTATCTTTAATGTTTTGAAAAAATAATAGCTATAAATTACTTTTTATAATCTACCTACTTGCACTCTAGTTGGCGTAGATTTTAAAATACTCAAACAAATAGGTTGGGGCCACAAGCAATTTACACACTCTGCTTAAGACACCCAACAATGTATCTAGAATATTACCTACTCACGTACAACCCACCATATACCAAAACTGTTTCGAGAAATGCTAACAATTAGTAAACCATTATTTATTCCACAGTTGAATCGTTCTATTTTATTAATTATATCACTATGCTTGTATAAGGAACATTAGGAAAAAAAACTTTCTATTTTATTCTAAAAAAATACAAAATGGAGATAATAATTGTTCTTAAGACATTGAGATAGAATAATAAAATATCAAATCGTCAAATAATAAAAAAAAATGAAAATAGTCGAGATTTTTATCAAGCCCATAGTACTGGACATTCTAAAGACTATAAATACATATGTTTATATTTTGTTATATTCTTGGAATTAATTTCTGTACTCAGTCTCTTTGCGATAAGTAGATATAAGTCTAAAACACGATTTAAATTCGACATAGTATTTTTTAGACATTTTTATTTCATCATTTTGCCTGAAAACGGTCGGAGAACTAAACTAATGTATATAACAGAGACATCTCTATTTTTATTCTCTGGGGCCACTTTTAGATTTTTGAAACCCCCATGTCCCCCAACATAATTTCTATGAACTTTTAGGCGTTTTTCAAAATGTTTATGTTTCTCATATTTTCAATTTAATGCCTTAAGATTCCAGCTATGAACTTCTAGTTAAAAAAAAAAGAATACATTATTATTTAAATGTACGATACTTTTCGATACCCGATTTGACAGAGAGCGAAAACCCGTAAAAAACGTTTTAACAACATAACCGGTTATAGGTAGAAACCGAAAACGTTAAGCCAATCCAACCACCGTGTCCGGTTTTTTTAATCGAGTCGAATCTCACAATCAACCCCACATCCTCCCCACACCACCTCTCTCCGTCCGTCTCGGTCCGGTAACAAATTCAGACGAGCGAAACAATTACGACAATGCCCTTTCCGCGCTCACTTAATCACTTATTTCGGAAGACATCGCGTGCAACAGAACAGACGCGTGTGACGACGACGACGACGATGAGTAAGAACAACAACAATCACAATGATAACATAACATTACACGTAATATCGGTCTGATGACCACCGGTCAGCAACAATACTCTTAACGAGGTACGCGCGCGTTGTGCAATGACGACACACATTCGAACCGGACCAAGGTCCGAGACGAGCATACGCGTCTTTGAAATTTTCCGCGGACATGCGTATTTTTACAAACGATTTAATGATGTGAACTCAATACGTCATATTAATAATATGGTAACGTAAACTCATATCATATTCCGAGCGTACGTAGATATTTGAAGTAACTTCTGTGAGAAATTATAAATAAACAGTCTTTGTTGAAACATTGATTTTACATTTTCGTGTGTTCGATTAAAGGCAAGTACTTGTTACAGTGGTTCAACACATAAAGTTATATGTGAATAGAGGGAATATCTTAGCCCCTCAGTTGCAACCATTACACTTCATATTTTTTTTTTTTTTTTTCATTGAAAGTGTTCTCTCTTCATTTTTTTCTCAGGTATAATGTAACAAATAAAGTATCTTTAAATTTTTTTCGTTTGTTTTACGAAAAATTGTTTCCTATTAGATACATATTATTCCTAAGTTTTAGAAATCATTTGGACCATCGCTTAATACGGTAATAATTGCAAATTAAATATATAAAACTTAAATTAACCCTCAACTCTTAACTCTCATGAATAATTTGAAAACATTTTTGTATAGAAGAGGTATTAAAATTTATAGATATTCCCTGCGACTTGATGTCAACAATGTCTATTATACATACCCATGAATTACGTCACTAGCTGATCACATCGTATTCTAATGCATCACAGTGCACAACAACTTTGAATACGACTTAAACATTTTGAAGTAGGGAAGTAGGGGTGGTCAAAATTCCATTAACTCGCGTTACTTCTCGTTAAAATCTGATTTCTACTCGGACGACCTGTTTAACGTGACCCGTCATTTGAAGAGAATAATTTTTTAAATTTTTTTCAAATCGCGCATTAATTTTTGTTACGTAACGAATTATTAATTCATATAAATCGCGTTCTACGAGACTCGTATACCCTTTTGGTGATAGTATATTATAATATAATATAAAAATGTATTTTATATATGCTCCCGGAATATATACTCTCCGATGGTGACGCATCGAATTGAATTAATGTCAAATGATAAACTCTGTCAACCGGTATAAATAATTCTTATGTATGTATGTAGTATTTGTTATTATTATGTTTACATAACAACACGACGATGCGTCAAGTTTCATAACGATGAGCGAGCGCACGCGTCGTGTCGCGATATTTCGCTGGTGACGACTTTATACATGATATTATTGGCTCGGGAGTTAGGGGGGGGGGGGTTAAAGGAGGTATATCCCTCTTAGTTTTATCCGTAAACCCCTCCTCCACAGCATTTTTTTTTTTTTTATTTTTGTAGAAAAGTCATTATTTCTATATTTTCTTCTCGCATAGCATATTACAGTGACAAATAAAATATCAATTACAAAATTTTTTTCGACTTTATAACTTGTTCTCGAAAACACATATACGACCTATCGTTTGGAGAAATAATTTTGAATATCACATACTTGCTGATTTATAGCGAAAAACGTTATTGAATATTTTTTTAAAACTTACGACGTCAAAAAACTGCTAAAATAATTTTCCAATTTGTTTTGGAGGCTAATAATGTTGAAGATTTTTTTTTTTAAGATAAATTTAGTCATTCTCCCCTAGAAACTCTAGCCTTTCCTATATGGGTCACCCCCCCCCCGTCACAGTATATAACCTCCACGAATTTTCTCCTCGCCGGCCGGCACCGACGACAACGACACGGTCGACGACGAGACGACCACGACCCCGACGAAGACAATGCCCTCCAAAAGTCTGAAAAATATTATAAACACGAACAATTATTATGCTTGGGTTGTGTTGCAAAACCGTGAATCCGGTAACAAATTTCTTTGCTTTAAAACTCGTCCGCCCATTCTCCCCGTGTCGTCTCTTCACCTCCTCCGCTGTGTATTTAAGGGCGGACTAGGGCCTACCCCTAATCAGTTCCTCCAAAGAGTAGTTTTACCCCACAACAATGTTTAAAAGCTATTCGTTTAGGTAAATATTATTATGAATTACGAATTACACGGTCAGATTTCATTTTTGCTCTGAACAACAATCCTGAATACGTCCCTGCCTATGCCATCGCGTACCTTTCGTTATGCTATAAGGGAAACCTTACATCGTGTTTTGCTGGTTCCGGGAAAATCGCAAACGGATTTCCGACATTGGATTCCAATCCGTATTTCCGAGGCACTACGTACGTTTGCGCAGGTCACGCGGCGCTAAAACGTTACGCGATCAACGTGCCGTGCGTGCCGGCGGTGAAACTTTTCCGTCGCTGTCGCTCAGCGTGCGTCGGTGTGACATTAACCTTGTAATAGTTGTATATACACTCGTGTATAATACGCTATGGGGTACCGAAATGCATTGTGTGTGTACACTGTGCAGAAGTCAAGGTCCCACGTCACTGTACAATATTCACATTGCACCCAGGAAAAAATAAAGGATTGAACTCGCACAGAGAGAGACCGGATTTACAAGAAGGTTAAGAATAGAAATTATTCGGGGGCTTAAACTAACATTTAATCTGCAAAAAAAAAAAAACATAATAGTGCTTACAACTATAGAGTTTACAAATATCTCATACGTCATATACATATTATAATATATTAGCAAACAAGAAAAAAATGCCGTCAAAGTTTTTTACGGGGACTATTCCTCTTAACCCCTTTGATTTCACACAAGCGATGCTCACGTCAAGTCAACGACGAGTGAAAGGGTGGAAGAGGGCTTGTCGAGTTCCTGAACCTATTGATAACATTATTAGTTCGCCTAAATTTCGTCTTCATTATCGATGTGCCGACTAATTCGCCTTAAAAATCTGCTGAAAGAAAATAGTGCTGACACCTGTAGGTACATTTTCTGAAAATACGTTGGCTTTACGCGAACCGGAAGAGTTAACCTGCATCATGTATACAATAACGACGAGACGACGATGAACTATAACGGCGTTAGCGAAGAAAAATAATTAAAAAAATAAATATCCAACGGTGGTGTATTTTTGTAGATATATACTGCAGTTCGCGATTACCCGCTTGCCTGCGATACGCCGCACCGGTCGCACCGGAACAAGTGTGAAACCAAAAAAAACAGTACGGTTCGCGACGGAAAACGATTTTGTTCCACTCGATTTCATAATATCGCAGAGATGACGTTTAAAAAACGCGTGCGCGCGCTAGGTGATAAACGTGGTATGAACGGGAAAAAATCGATTTATACCGCGGCGCCGTGGCCACCTACCTCCGCTCGCGGGGCGAGAGATACGACGACGACGACGACGACGACCAGTCAACCGCAGAAATACACGGCAAGTGTGACTCGGGGGTTCAGAACGGACAGTAATTTCACTAATTTAAATGTGAAACTGAAACCTTGAAGGAAGTTGCATAACGGTTGGTCCTTGAAAGTGGACGTGATTCGATTTTATCTCCTGGGAAGTGAAAGTGTGCACACACACACACATATACCCACACACACACACACACACACACATACACACATACACACAGAAGTGTGTATAATATATTGCAGTCTCATTGTTTGTTAATTGTACGGCGCTGCATATATTATCGGAACGATTAACTTCTACCGTTGCACTCAAACGATATAATATTATGTAAGGTTTGGTATATACAACTATATAATAAAGTATATATGCGAGATTTCGTTCCTATACGTTGCCGGCGAACTCAAGTACTATAAGGTCCAACACGAATTACTTTGAATTTTTCGACACAAAACCCATAAATCGTTTAGCCCGGTGTAGGTTTACCAGCGTTAGTCACATTTTCTCGGAACAATATCAATAATTATATGCGTTTTGCTCGCACACCGCGTATTATCATTATAACCTTTCACTGCGGCGCGTGTGTTAGAGTCGTAACACGAGTAATAATAATAATAATAACATATCAATATTAATGACTGGAAAGTCGTTCATTACAAGTACATGCTGTATCCAACAATAATAATAATATTATTATACGGTAGGTATACAACCTATGGCCGTCCGTCGTACGGGTCACCGCCGCTGTGCAGGACACTTGTTATTCGCTTTTAGCATAACAACTAAGCGTTGTACGTATAACGTAATGAATACAAATTGAATTGGTAAAGGTGTAGGTACGTTAGTACGATTTCACTGCACATCCTCAATTTCGACTCAATGGTGATTTCACACATATACCTACGATTAGTCTGCAGTCACACGCCCCCGTCAACTATAGAGAGGGTATCAGTCAGTGTCGTACCGACAGGGAGGGTGTAAAATTTTCTATTATGGAAATACTGTTATTACATTTGAATTAGAGATAATAAATAAAAAGCCGGACATACTTCACTCCTCAGTTCTGATACTTTTGATGTGTGTGTAGAATTTTTAACAAACGATAAATCATTTCTTCAATAAGACAATTCTGAACGAAAGAAGTTAATAATATAAAGAACAATAAAATAAAAGTCGTAATTTTCAATGCACTCACCAAGAGTATCTGACTCAAAGAGCAAAGAATCCATGGTGTGAAGTGTGTCTGGCTTTATTGTCTGTACTTTACTCCATTTTTTTATTTTTATCTAATTAATAAAGAAAGGGAAAAAAATTAAATGTGAAAAGAAATGTTAAAAAAATGTCCAAAATTTGTTTTCACATTTTCTAAATTTTCTTGCGCCAAAATATTTCTCGTATTATCGTGTATCTGTTTTTAAATTTTCATAAATTTTGGTTTAAAAATATAATAGTATCCGAGTTTTTTTGGTCAAATTATGGGTAGTTTTTTTCCGAAACAAAAATTGAAGAATTGAGAAATTCAAAAAATGACCTCTCTAACATACCAACTAGAGACAAATTCGGTTTTCGCTGAATGACGACAATAATAGTACCTATTAACATTATCAAATTTATTATAACTATTTTAAATTTTATTACACAGGTAAATTCCAATAATTGGCATTGTAGGTATACGGGTTAATACTTACAGTAACTACTTACTTACAGTTTTGTAAAATTAATAAATTATATTATAACCATTAGCGTGACTTGGAAAAAATTTTTTTTTTTATTTTGGTAATAAATTTTTGCTAATATATTTATTTGATTGATTTAGGCCCCAAAAAGCATTAACCTTATGTAATTCTCAAAAATTCTGGGGAGAGGGCTATGAGTAGTTTTGAAGGGGCTGAGCCCCCTCAAACCTCTCTCTAATTCCGCCTATGATTATGACTTTTAAAATTAACTTTGTGTATAAAAATTTAATACAAGAAAAATAATTATATAAAAATGTTTTTATTATATTCATGGTAAACCCCCTCCCTATAAACAAATTCTGCGTACGCCCTGATATCAGTCTATGGTTGTCCTACTCTAAAACGTGACTAAACTGTAGCATCTGTAGCGATTACAAAACAACACATTATACTTATTGTCTTGTTTATTTTTCAATTAAAATAAAACTCTAAAAAAAAAAATCCAAAACGGTTTTTAATGACGTATCTACCCGAATTATATAGATACACCTACCTATACACCTACGGATACATTGTTGTGTAATAGCAAAACATTTTTTATTTTTTTATTGGATTGAAACTTTTGATTGGATGTCACACGAAGTCGCATGAAAATTGTTATTTATATTTGTCTTCATGTACGAAATTATGTTCGTACACGAGTTCCACTTGTAACGTGTTAATTGAACACAAATGCAGGTTTTTTTTTGTAGCCAGATATTTTTAAAATTTAATTCATATCATGTTCATCATAATATTGGCATCGCTCTTAGGTTTTCACTTGAAACCTTATTTCGAATTTTAAAAATACTATAAATATGTTTCATCTTGCTTTAAACTGAACAGTAATGTTACTAATATTACACAATAGTAAACTGGTTTTTTTTTTATGTTTATAATAGCACTCTCTTATGTCCGTTTTAACAGGTTCGACTTTTTAAAAGTTATTTTTTATTATTTTTTGAACGAACAATTTATAACGGTTAAGAGGACGCTAAATCAATTATTTTTAACGTACTGTACAGAAAATTTTTAATTTGTTTTTTTGAAAAATGAAAATTTAACAAGTAGATGTAATTATATAATTATACCTACTTTAACAATTAAATTTATTAAGAAAATGCTAAATCATTAATTTGCTCATAATAACGTTTTCGTAAAACATGGTTAGAAATTTGTTTTACACAAGCATAAAATACACGGGCTGCAATGGAAATAAATACATAAAAAATGCATATTGTATTGAGGAGAATATTATCCGAGTCGAAATGTTTTTATATTTTTCAATACTTGACTAAATATTATTTTATTTGTTTGAATTATTTTGTTTGAAAAACATATAAAATAAAATCATTCAATTTTAAGTATTAAAAAAACTTTTATAATAATTTAATCGAAAAAATAAAAACGCCGTGCTACAGCTAAACTTATCTCCTATATTTTGTAAAAATATTGAATTTTTAGAGCAATAATAACCATGTTAAAATGTGTTCACGTATACCTCGTTTTTAATCTCAATAATATGTGCAGGTGTAACATCTACTTAAGCAAATATTTTATTATTAAGTATATCATAATTAATTTCTTGAAAAATAGATTATCAAAATATTGAAAATAACAGTACATTATTATTAATTTTAATGTAATCAAATATCTATAATAGTAAACTGTAACTAACGTGAAAAAAAAAAGTCTCTATTGCTCATTATTGGTATTTTTCAGGAATAACTTTCATTCAAACAAGATGGTTTGCAAATTGAGCGTTTTGGCTGTGATGTTGGGAGTTGCTGCAATCGTATACGCGGCAGATGATGCTAAATCTACACCCGCGCCTGAAGCCGAAGGAACAATCAGAATTTACCGCAGACTCATACCCGCTGATGTTCTGAGAGGTTTGTTGAATCATTAATTAAATCGGACTAATCGGTCACATACCTTCAACAATAATTGCTCTGTTAATCGAATAATGTCGACAACTGTTCGGGAAACGTTTGAAAATTAACCGATCGCTCATTTCCAATAAGGAAGTACTCGTGGATAGATTTTCACGAAACAATTAATTACCGACGATGGAAAAATATACCGCCGAGTATTGATTAAGCGTGTTTTTTTTTTTTTTCATCTGACTGTCAAAATTTTCCGTGCATATTTTTTTATGGTACCTATAACTATTATCTTTAATCGTCTAACCTTGTTTTGTATACCTGTGTATTGTGTTCATTCTCAGTTATTTTCTGTCCTATTTTGGTCACGGTAAATTATTGTTCTTTCCATGTTTGGCTGTCACCACTTAAACGGCGTTGATAGAGAACACTACGGGTAAGTCATCGAAGGTTCGTTAGTCCATAAAACAATAACGACCGGGCACGACCTTAAATGAACTTAGGAACTGTGACGACTTTCCATTCGCAGCAGAAATACTTATTATTATACTAGTTTGATTCGCAGACTAAAATAGAAATCTCAAGAGCAGTTATATTGTTTTCCTTATTTTTTGTTAATTACTACGTACGCAATTAATTACTATAGAAACGTCTCGATCCGATACAATTGTTTAAACTAAAAGCGGTGAAATGAGTAAAACAGTGAAAATTTGAAATTTCAAACGATCGTAGACCTATATATCATATTGCAATCGTTTATATCTCACTTGTCATGTACCAGTGCACCTGTTAATTTCATACCGCGTTTATTTCCACGCCCAGCATTATATTATTACGTGTTGACAAAGTGTGCAGTAAGTAGCGTGATAATAAGTATAACATATTTTAACTACCTGCGTTAGCACGGGTAGGAATTTTTAAAATAAGAGGGGGATGAAATTTAAAAAGTGTACATGACACACATATTGCAACATGTCCACACTCAATTTCATTACACACGAATACAGATAATATAAACACGCCAAGATTAAATAAATTCGAAAATCTAAGCGAGGTCATCACCCCTCTACAATACATCCTTCTATCGGAAACCTTATAAGACCGTGATAATCATAAATTTTACATCTAACATGTATTTTCTGTAGAAATATAAATCGCTATTTTAACTACAATGGTTTTAGATCAGTTTAATTACTTACGTAAAAATAATAAATAAAATATATCCACTATCCACGAGTGTCCTTTATATAGTCTATAATATACAGTATAAATACTCATCATTGCTACCCTTTATGTAGAAAGTAGCTTCAACTGAATAAAAAAGGGTGAAAAAAAAATATTTTTTTAAAAATTACAGTTTTAATTTTAAATTTCATAAATGGGTTTCTGCATTTTATTAGCTAAGAAAATTAATTCTGAGCTTTTATCAATAATGGATAATTTTTTTTTTGTCCTCGGCCACAGTGAAGTTGTTAAAAAACTGTAATCCCCAACCATGCACTTAATTAGGTCGCGTGCAATATTATTTTTAATACTTCAAAATCTTTTAGATAATTTCCCACGAATTGAAAAATTTAAAAACTACTATTTGTATTTCGTAAACGTTACAAGGGGTTTTTTTTCAAATCAAAAATTCATTCCCCCCTCCCACACACACACACCTTTCAGGGGCAACCATAAACATAATATTATGTAAATTGTAATGACGAGTTCTCGCCGTCTGTGTGCAGATTTCCCGGGACTGTGCTTCGCGTCGACCAAATGCGCCACCGTGGAGCCTGGACACACGTGGGAGCTGTCGCCGTTCTGCGGCCGTTCCACTTGCGTGCAGGGCGAGGGCACCGACAGGCTGCTGGAGCTGGTCGAGGACTGCGGCCCGTACCCCAAGGCCAACCCCAAGTGCAAGCTGTCCGAGAAGACCAACAAGACGGCCGCGTTCCCCGAGTGCTGCCCAGTGTTCGAGTGCGAGGCCGGTGTGAAGCTCGAGTACCCGGAGATCACTGTGGTCGAGAACGCCGAGTCGTCCGACGGCGGTGCAGCGGCGGCAGCCGGCACCAGCGGTGGAGCGACTTCTACGTCGACGACGACTGAGAAATCCAAAGCTTAACTCGACAGACGGGCAATAATAGATAAATAAAAAAAAATTATTACTGTCATCATCGCTCGACACGACGACGACGACGTCATCACCATCGTCACGACACAGCCACAGAAACGTCGTCGTCCTCCCCTACCCCCATCCTCCCCACGCACTTCTCATTATTATTAATATTATTTTTACGATTATTATTTGTATTTTTACTTTTTTTTTTTTTTTTTTGTTTAACACGTCTCACTATTTACTACTACTACTACTACTACTGTCGTACCTACGCTATACATATTATATAAAAAATACAATAATATATTATTATACAACATCTCTAAGCAATGTTATTGTACAATATAATATAATCTTATGTATATACATTTATATTTATATATATATATATATATATATATATTATATGAATACCTAATCACAATATTATTAGACTCAAATATCCTAAAACATACGATTATACATACCTATATATATATAATATATACTTTTGACAAAGTTTCCTACTATATAATTTTTAGTGTATACTACTCTTTTAAAAAATAATAATGAAATCAACTCTTATGTTTTTAATTCATTCTTTTTCTTTTTCGATTTTTTTAAAGTAAGCACAACTCGCAGTTGGAAATTATTATTATTCTAATGTAACGGTATTCCTTTTACATAGGAAACCTTGTTTCTTAAGAAATTCATTTTTTTTTAAAAAAAGGAGCTGATTACTTACCTCTCCTTAAACCTCTATAAAATGATAACACTACAACTACGTATTAAAAATTTTTTTGTACAAGTACCTATGTACAAAATATATTTCAAATATTTCTCGAATAATTTGTTATACAAAGAGTTTACAAACATTAACTGTGACGCAGATACGGGCATTAAAAACATAAATATACGAATTAAAAGAGTGCTGAAATGAAATGCACAGTCAATTTGTACTAATGTAATTATCTGTCAGAAAAATACTTGATAACTATTATATTAGACAGTCTGTAGTCATAATTTGAGTTGAAATTAAGTATTTACGTGACCACGGGGAACGGTTATGGTTCGACCACAAATCAAGACCAAATTGCTCAATTTTAAATAATTGTTGAGAAATTCTATCATCATTATTTTCGGAGCAAATAAATAAAATTGTTTCTATTAAAAATTAAGTTCAAGGTATATTTTACAATTAAACAAATTTTTATGAATTATTTCAAAATTTACAAGATAATTTCTAAAATATTTACAGTTTAAAAAAACTATTAAACATTTTAAAAACACATTCTCTTTAAAGTATCGAGTAGACGAAAGTTTTGATAGACGTAGTTGCCGGCAGTGCCGTAGCCAAGGGGTGAACTTCCAGGCTCAAACCCACCCAAATGTTAGACGGTGGTATTTTTTTAAAGTGAATTGAAAATTAATTTATTTTATCTGCGTAATGTCCCAATAAGTTATTATCCACAGATTACATGAAAATCATTTCATTCATATAATCTGTGTATTATCGTTTATCTATGTTAGATAATTTGATAATTTGGTAAAATGAGAGCCAGTAATATAAATTATTAACCATTCAATTACAACAAATATGATATGAAGTCACAGAATATTATTATAATGTGATACTATAATTAATTTTAGATTTTGAACGAAATGAAGAAGCTAGTGTTTTTACGATGATATTTATTTTTTGTAAACACTTTTTCATATGGAAATATTGTCCAAAAGCTTTGGTGAGCAATTTTTTGAAACCGAATTTGACTCTAGAGTCTAGATTGTACTTTAAAGAGGTCATTTTTCGAATTTCTCAATTCTTAAATTTTTTCTTTAAACGTCCCAAAATTTGACAAAAAGCTCGGAAACTATAATTTTTTAACACAAACTTTATGAAAATATTTGGACATTTTTTTCTAACCCTTTTTTTCTGATTAAATTCTCTCGATTTCTTTATTTATTAGATAAAAAAAAAGTGAAGTAAAATAAAGCAAAGACAAGAAAGTAAAGTGAAGTAAAGTAATGATAAGTAAAGTAAATTAAAGTAGAATAGTATAAACAAAAAAGCCGGACATACTTCGCACCACAAGTATTTTTCACTCTTCGGTCAGATACTCTAGGTGAGTATGTTGAATATGATGAGTGATGACTATTATTGTTCTTTATATTATTAACTTCTTTCGTTCAGAATCGTATTATTAAAGAAATGATTTATTGTTTCTTTAAAATTTTACAAGTCCACCATGAGTATCTAATCCGAGGAACGAAGAATACCCGTGATACTAATTATGTCTGGCTTTCTTGTTTATACTTTACTTTACTTTATTTTACATCAGGTATTTAAATTTACTTTACTTTACTTTCTTTTCTTTGCTTTATTTTACTTTACTTTTTTTTTTTATGTGTTTCAATTATATATATATATATATATATATGTATTTTTTAACTTCAAATTTTATAAACTAATATGTACAATTATATGAATTATTCTTCCAATAATACAGTGTGAATTAAATTTACTGTCCTTATTAATAAGTTTTTAGTCGTCAAAATCTGAAGTCCACCCCCTCCCTCTCAAAAAAATCCTTGCTACGGCATTGGTTGCCGGACAAAACTGTTGGACTACAGGGAAAGTGTTTTGATGTATAAAAAGGTACATTATGCTCACACTATATTTTTTTACTTCAATTCTTTCAATTACTTCAATTTTTCATTTGTTTTGGAGTTATGGTAATTTAAAATTTGCTAATGTTTCAATATTGTGTTACCGCATGAAGTTATTATTATTATTATTATTATTTACTTAAATGCATTTTTTCTTAAACTTTAAATTCCAAGGTAGATTTTTCATATGAATTTGAGAAAATATATATTTAATTTTCAAAGCGTAGTGACAGCAGCGCCTAATGAACGTAACAAATAAGAGTCAAACACTCGATTTATTTTTTTCAAAAAAGTGTTTTTGAGTCGTGATAATATTTTCAAATACGTTCAAAAAAAGCTCCTGAAAACAAGTTTTTTCAAAAAAATTAAAATCGTGTTGTCCGTTGTTTACCTTAGTTTATTTTAGTTTTACTTTAAAGATAAGAGTACCTACACATTTCCAAAGCGTCAAAAACAAACGATTTCCTGCTAACTTTGATTTGTGGTATCGTTTTTAAATCTTTAATTTACCTTGGGTTCTAAAAAAAGCATAAGTTTTAGATGGGTGGAAAATAAATTTGTTTTATTATGTTTTTAGTGTACCATGTTATTTCAGAGATCAGCTTAATGGTACAGTGGCAACATTGTCATCAATAGCTTATGTGGTTTATAATAATAAAAGGTGGTCGATTCAAATTTCGTAATAAACCTTCCTGAAAAAAATCCTGTGTGCTCCACTGTCAAGAATCGTTTCATTTTTAACGTGTCCTCTGACAACGCTCATATATGTTAAGTATATACTTTTATGCATTTTTGAGAACCCCGTTTGAAATTTGTGGAGAGAATAAAATGTAATATTTTATATGCTGTAAAGAAAAATTCTTCATTTTACTGCTTAACACATGCTATAAAAAAAAATTATACTTAGCACATATATGCGCCAACCATTTATATAGGTAGGTACATAATATATTATTCGGAATCACTACCATCAAAATTTATAAATTATGGCTATTTATATCAATGACATCGTTTGTGAGACACTTAATTGGGACCAGTATTGGTAGAATTAGGATAACAAATTTCGAGGGTTAACATGTTAATTTGATTTAATCATCTCTAACGGTTATAATTTTATGCAATATCTGAAAAATTTTTTTTTTTTTGGGGGGGGGGGTGCGTGGAATGGATTTTGGAGAATGCTAAGCTCCCAGCTCCCGAGTTCCACCTACAGAGACTAGTGGCGTTTATTCAGGGTGTACGAATGATTCATTTACAGCTAAACATATACAATTTTTTAATTTTATTGTAAATATAAATAACATTGAAACGTGTTGTAAAAATATTTTTCAATGAGCTAAAGAGAGAATAATAATCATCTCATGGAACGGTCTACGTGATACATAGTCATAGCACTACAAGGCGTTATTTTTAATTTCAACATTTAACACCTTCAGTAGAAATTTTCAACGCCTAATTTTATTTAAAAAAACCCGGAATCGCCACTGGATGGGACCACGCCCGGGTCTACTATTTGGAGGTCAACCGACTCGTAAGGAAAATCCAACGCGGATATTGGCACGATTTTATCTATATTCTTGATCTGAGCAAACAGGCTCTCTTGGTAATTTATTATCAAATGTAGCACATTATGATTCTCAACGAAAAACATTGACGCCATCGATGCTATAACGATATAAAATATCAAACACTAATATTTCACTACATTGTGTACAATCGCCATTAAACATATTGTGTAATAAATTTGAGATGGTCGGTTTTGTTAGCAAGCTTTTAACTGTCCACCAAATTCAGCAAATAATTAAAAACCGGTTGATATGACCGACAAAAATGTCATACGCAGAGGAGGCTAAAGAGGATTTAAGCTCTCCCATTGAATGCGAAACCAGTTTACAGTTAAATTAGATTATGTTCAATTTTTTTCCAGACTATCCTGTAGAGTGTAGACAATCTCAGATACAATGCTTTCCCAAAAAAAGTGTGTACTTTGCTCGTCGAGGTGTTCTGCGCACATCCAGTAGGATACTCTTGATGGGTGTGTAGAATTTTTAAGAAGCGATAAATCATTTTTTCAATAAAACGATTCTGAACGAAGGAAGTTAAAAATACAAGAAAAAAAAGTGTGTACTTCGGGATGTTCTTTGCAAGTCGAGTGGGATTTTCTTGACGGATGTATTGAATTTTAAAGAAACGATAAATATTTTCTTCAATAAAACGATTCTGAACGAAGGAAGTTAATAATATAAGAAAAAAAATGCGAAAAATTCGGAGTGCCGGGCTGGAATCGAACCCCGGTATTGTCGCGTGATAGGAAATAGTAGG
>JAIPRM010001981.1:0-10508 GCA_025469315.1 Stegophylla sp. TES_Ste_2020 | reverse complement strand
CCGGCGCCTACGTGCCGTGCCGACAGCCGTCCGCGCCGTTGACGTTCACCACCGCGTCGTTCGCGCAGACCAAGTTCGGCAGCACCAAACTCAAGTCCAACAACAAGCGGGCCAACAGGTTTCTGTTAACTGAATTTCTAGACAAGTAGGCGGAAACGTTTTGAATACGGGGTGCCGAACGCCGATAATAATGTGTGTGTGTGTGTGTGTGTTTGCGTAACGATAAATAAGGGGTGCACGATCGATGAATGATCAACGTTGTCAACGGATTCTGATAGATTTTGTGATTTTTGAAAGAGAGAGAAAGAGATGTAAGAAAGAGAATAAAATCTTTTATGTAGTTATATTACTATTTAGTTACAAATTAATTTAAATAGGTAGCAAAATTATAATAAATTAAAAGCATTTTTATACATAGAAATTTGAACGATTTCGATCAATAGACCGACGAGATAGATAAACGATCGGTATTTTTATCTTTATTAAAATTAATTACTTAAATTATTTTTGTTACAAGTGTATACCCACTGTCAAAAATATCGAATGTTAAATGTAAATGATACTAAAAAAAACTTACTCGGGTTTCATATAAAAGTGTCAAAAATGACCTTAAAATGCTAAAAAATAACCTAAATACCAAAAAATATTTGAACTCGTTAAAGACCAAATCACATTTTGTGCTTGAAAGCTATTTCTTGTAAATTACGAAAAAAAAATATGCAAAACTCTATGCTAACCTAGCTCTATAGTGACAGTAAATCGGATAATAGCTACACATACACGTCCCTACCTACATGGTGTGGTAATTTGCGCAGACCATCTCTAAACTCTTTGATAAGAGTAATAATAATAAACGTAGTAAAGGGTAATATCAATGGCGTGTTATAGACTAATTGTACATATTATAAAATATAATATATATATATATATATATATCATTTGGTAAACCAGGAATAGTAAACTGAAGTGGTTAATTTTGACGCAGTTGCGTCACTTATTTATGGGGTAGGTGAGCTGTGGGAGGGTTGACTAATGGTTATCTTCACAAGTTAATAATGGGTACGTATCAACTATTTCTCTCAAGAGGATATATAATATCCAAATTTGCTGTTTCCATCTATCTAACGGGCAGAATTACACTTTGGAAGTTCAAAATTATATAGTGTCTAAGTTAAAACAGAAAACTCAAAATTTTGTTGTAACTTCTTTGTTGAACAATGGAAAATGAAAGACATAGAATTATTTCGGAAATATTTCCCTTTAGACATTGTTCTTAATGGGTATCAATACTATAATTTTAATCAAGACGCTACAATTTTTATTTTGTTTAAAACAATTTTAGTTAGATAGACGAAGATAGCGAAAGTAGACCGCATGACGTCATCTTGAGTATTTGATTTGGTAATTTTAGTGTAGCGATAGGTGGTTTAAGAGGAACATACGTGTACATAAGTAGGTACCAGAAAAAAAAATTGCATCAGTAAATTAAATGTTCAGTCCGTCTCTGTAGTGAAGCACTTCCGAAAAGTATATTATCCAACGACCGTTACATAAATCCGTTATCTCTGGTGATGTAAATTCTAAATGGATCATTTCGAGTGTTAAGTCGTTAACTAAACCAAACGTGTACCAATACCGATTGAAAGTTTTTTTCACTGTTCACATATTTGCTATAATTTATACTTGTACAGGGCGAGCCACTGAGCATGATCACTCCTCTTTTTTCTTGTCGTAAAAATTCATAAATTTAGATTTTTCATTTGAAATATTCAAATCGCTTTAAAATTTATGTTTTAATACAAGAACATCCCCCCCCCAAAAAAAAAAACGGCCAATAAAAGGGGGTGCGCACGCTTAGTGAAACGCCCTGTATATACTTGAAAAATATATTACATTGATGACAAGTAAAAAAAAAAAAGGAGTGTGTACTCTGTTCGGTGTTGTAATATATATAAATAAAAAAAAAAAAAAAACCTAATTTGAACAAAAATTTCCGTGTATGCGATCGGTGCAGCGTGCAACGGGTCAAAAACGATATGAACGACCGCTGCGCGGCGATTTGACGCGAATAATATATTTTGCTGGTGAATTTTTTTTTAATTTTCTATCGGTACACCACGTGGCGCGTTGTCCTATACGTTTATAATATATTTATAGTGCGTGTAGTAATAAATCGTGTACCTACACGTAAATTGCGACGACGTAGGTATACACGAGCGATTCGACACGCGAATTAGTACCGTTTTTTTTTTCTCGCGTTTTTTAGAGGTCACTTGGCCGCTGACCGTCGTATATATATATGAAATATTGCGAAACGACGTCATCCGAGACGGAAAACGCGTCGTCCGCGTAATAATAGTGATAATAATAATAATAATTATTATTAATATTATACTGCGGTGTCTCTAATACCAGTGGTTCTCAAACTTTTTGAGACCGCGACCCCATATACACAATGTCACCGATATTTTTGACGACCCTTGTATTATGATAGTATTAAAAATTAACCGAAAATAATCACATAATATAATTTTTATTATATTGAAATTAAAATAATAATAAATACTTGTTCAGCAATCCGAAATTTCGCCCCAGGTTCAGTGGCGCAACTAGGATTTTTTCAATGGGGGTGTCCACCTATAAATTTCTACTATATAATTATTTAAATACATATATAAAACTATAATCAATGTTAATTGACACTTTACCAGAATTCATTAACTATTAGAAATTTCATGTAGCAAAATCTAACTGCCTTTTCTACGATTTAACAATTTTTTAACGTTATTTGTAGATGAATAAAATTTAACGTCGCATATTCAACAATATGCATTTTTAAAGCATGTATCAAGTTTATTTCTGAATTTAGTAGAGGTTATAATATTGTATAGTTAAAAGGATTTTTTTTCAATGCACGTTGAATAAAATTTCCATAAATATGGTTTAAGGGGGGGGGGTGTCCAGACACCTAAAACACCCCCCTTGGTTGCGCCACTGCCCATGTATGAGAATCTCTGCGTCTATATACGACGACAGTCTTAATTAAAATAATTTTATTATAAAAATTCGAACGACCGAAGAAATTCGCGTTAATCGCGCCAGTGACACCGATATCACCGCGACGTGTCAAGCGCGGGGTTTAAAGTCGTCGACGACGTTTCTTTCGCGGTATAAATTCCGGCCCCCTTCGCGGCCGCGGTTATTGAACCCCGCCGCAGCAATGTTTATCGCCGCTTGCGTGCGAATACGGATGTGCGGTTCAAAATCACGAGATAATATTATCGCGGTAGTATGATTGACCCGGAACGTTTTCCATACGAGCGGGTACGAAAAATCCGTCTCCCTAAACGCGACCCTTATTCAATTTCGACCCAACGAAAACAAACAGTCTCGGAGTTTGGCGTGACCCGAGTGTCAGATCTCCATGCTGTTCGTTTAGAATGGTGTTTCCCGACCGTTTGCGGGTTTTATCAGTAGCGACCGACCTTGTTCTTTCGCGGATTTTCGAACGGAATAAAAACGTTTAAATTTTTATGCTTTTGATGACTAAATTTATAGTACCTACCACGCACAGGCGCCACGACTAGCAAGGTTGGGGCTTGTGGGGCTAAGTCCCCTCCCTTCAGAAAAAAAAAAAAAAAATACCAATCAAAACCAAGACAAAGTATTGAAATTTTGAATAATGTCTTCTTTAAAGTTCCATTTGGGTGATTTAAGATCTAAAAAATGTCTGTATGAAACTTCAGGACAAATATTTCTGTACGAAAATGTGTTTGCATAAAAATAAAAAAATCATATACTTTGCCGTTTTTACTCTATAATTATACATTTTTTTTTGTTCTGAGAAGGGTATAAACCGCCTAATCCATCCCCGTAACCTACGCCACTGGAAATATTTGGTTTTCGATGACTTCAGATACTTCGAGACTTCACGGAGACGTGTGAACTTTAATTTAACCGTTTAATTTTCTGTCGTTTTCCATACGCTCACGTCGACTACAAACTTCTCTTTACGCACACAGTCTTTGAAGATCACGTCGTATTTTCTTCACGCGTCAATATACCTAATCCAAACGTTCTAACGCGTTAATCTTTTGGCAAAAAAAAAAAACACGATTGCCAACGGTACAGTATACACGTCTGTAACCCGCATTACATAAAGCATGTCTGGGTCGTTTTGAGGTCACCCGCGAGCTCTGGGCGCGAGTTTTATCATAGTTTTCTTTCGACGTTTCCCGTACTCCTCCACATTACAACGTACAACGACACTGGCAATAATATCGCATTAGTAAAGTCAAAAAAAAAAAAAAACATTGACGAGCGACAAAATACAAATTACCCTTTCTAATGAGAAGACAATTTCTCGAATTTTTAAAATCGTAATTTTCGGTGAATTAAAAACAAAAAAAATGGATTTTACACTACCTCTTTGACATTTTAAGTACATTTTATCAGATTTTAAATGCATTTTTTTTTAAGGTTTTTTACTGCATTTCATTCACACACTAAATAATATTAAATATATTCGATAAAATATTTTATTCGTTGACAACCTAACATAATAATAATAATTTTATTAACTGAAACTGTGTAGGAAAATCGGCTAGCACTTTGCTCATTTGAGTGGCGGAAGGAAATAATGAAATCGTTGTATGGCGACCGTGTAAGCAACACGTGCGTAGACGTTAGTGTGGTGGTATTCACTGACAGTTGACGGCGCGGGCAGAGGTCTGAGAATGTGAAAATACGTAGGAACAACAAATAGAACGTGGAAAAAATTGTTTTTGATTCAATGTGCGACGAAACTTGACACGAGGATATTGATTGAACGTTTAAAATGTGAGTGTCAGGTTATGTGACGGAGAGCACATAAAAACGATTATTCTCAATACTTTACAAGTTTCGAATTTTAATATTATAAATTTCGTCATCTAGGCCGTTTTTATATGCGTTTACGCATTTTTAATATTAGATAAGTTCTTTTAAATTTTTATCGTGTTATTTTCACTGTATTTAAAAATAATTTCAAGCGCAGGTTTTTGTAAGTTTTTTACCGCGTTAAATTCATACGCCTAGTTATTAATGAATTTAATCGTTCTATTGTATGCGAGAACTTTTTTTTTTAAAGCAGTCTGAGACGAGAATGTTATATTTCGAAAAAGCGGAGACGTCAGAGGCGTTTACGAATTCACTGCTTGAAATGGAAAAAAATTAGAAAAAGGACGTACGAGTCTAAAAAAAAAAAATTAGCGTCTCCCAAAATTTTAAATTCTCATATACCGGTGGGTGATTTTTTAAAAATTAGTAGGGGTACGCTAAAATTATTAAAAAAAAAAAAAATAGAAGGGGAACTTAGCCCCCCCCCTCCCCAATTCAAGCACTGTAATTACAATATCAATTGGGGGGTCGAGGGAGTGCAGTACACAAGTGTTCCGCCGAAAGCCCGACGGGAAAGCGCCGCGTGGAGACTAACGTTTTCGTTTTTCGTAGGATGTCGCCGACCGAGTTCGCCAATTACATCAAGCAGCGAGCGGCCATGCAACAGCAGATGGTGCAGCAGGTCGGTGGTGTGGGCCCGCAGCAGCAACGTCCCGTGTCGCCGACGCAGCAGCAACACCACCGGGGCGGCGTGCAGAACGGCGACGTGGCGTCCAACTACTTCTTCCAGCAGCAGCAGCAGCAGCAACAGCAACAGCAACAGCAGCAGTACAACGGGTACCAACGGCCGCGACAGTCCAACAACGGCGTCGGTTACCATCGAAACGGCACCGGCAACAGCATGCAGCCCGATTTCGTGCCCTCGCAGTTCGGCGGCTGGCCGAACTACGGAGGAGATTTCGGACCCCAACACTTCGGCGGCTCGCCCATGGGCCCGCTGTCACCGGCCAACAACAACGGCTACGGGCCGCAACAGCTGCAATCTGCCGCCGGCACGGCTCCGGTGCAACAGCAGCATCAGATGCAGCAGCAGCAGCAGCAGCAGCAGCAGCAGCAGAAGATCCAGGACAGCTACAACAACATGGGACTGGGATCGTCGTCTTCGTCGTCGTACCGGTCCAGCCCGTACCAACACCTGTTGGTGGCCAACTGAACATCGGGTTAGGCGAGACGAGACGACCGAGAGACAGACAGCCCCCCACCTCCCCACCGTCACACATCCCCGGACTCCCACCACCTCATCGTTGTTATTATTATTTTTTTACGCAGTCTACATTATGATAATATTATGATTTTATATAACTTTATCCCTTAATTCCCCTCCCCGAGAGTCCGTTTTATCTCTGTCTTATATAGCCGATAGGCACAAGATCCGTTTCCTACCCCATCCGACCTCTGTTGAGGGCTCGCTCCTCGTCTCACCCTGTATGTATGTAATACAATATAGATTTTATATATATTGTATACATACAATAAAAAAAAAATTATAATAATACATATACATAATATATAACCTACAAGTCATAATGTGTGTTATATAAAATGGCAAACACAAGGTTAGGCGCCACCCCCTCCTCCTTCCCACCCAAAAACACTATATACAATAAAATTAAATCTATGATTTGTCGTCTCTTTGTGGAGAAAAATAATTTCGAAACAATATTTTCAACATCATTATATTATATATAATATGTGATTCATCACCTCAAGTATTATTATTAGTTTTTTTTTTTTACGCAATTTTTTTCCTTTTCTTATTTTTGACTAAAACTTTTTAATATTTTTAAATTAACGCATATATAAATTTATTTTTTTAAGCAATTTATGACTTACTCGTACAGACTTAATGAGATATATATATATATATATAAATATATATTTTTTTTTTTTGTTTTAATAAAATATTTTTACCAACGAGAGGATTAGACCTTAATTTTTAATAGAAATTACACATATAAACAATACGTTCGTATTCTACTATACAACACATAGTCAAGACGATAATCGATTATTAATATTACTTTGCGGTTAGATTAATAGTGTGTATTTATTATTACTCGTGTACACAAAAGCATATTTTACCAAAGTAGTAGACTAATATCCGTTACAATAATTTGTTAAAACAAGTGTTCTTCGAACATAAAAGAAACATTAAATTTCTTAACACATACGTACAGTATAGGTACCAAAAATAATATTTTTTTTTTATAAATATAAAATTTGATTTTAAATAGTAAAAAGATTTGTAAATATAGAATCTCCCTAATATTAGATCCCTTTTTTTCTTTAGGGATCATCATTTTTAATAATTTGCATGCTCTTACATGATATTTAATATTACCTATAAAACCGGAACAATCTAAACGCAATAATCATGAAATAGATTTAATATATATTGTAAAAAAAAAAAAAATAAATAAAAAAAAATGTAGTATTAATATATTGTATATCAGTCTAGGAAATACGTGGTTGATCATACATATTATTTAAAAATGTCGTTTTGTAGAAATATAGCAAATTTGTAATGACAATACTAAGAGAAAATTGAAAAAAAAACAAAAAAAAAAAATTGTTATACTGGAAAATTTATCGATGGATCTCGCCCAGTTACATAAACTTGTACTTGCATTTTGCAACATAAATCGAGGTTTACTTAAAAAATCATTATTGTTTTCATCATTATAATATTATATATTATTCAATATAATTGCATGCAATTTTTTTGTTTTTTTTTTTTTTTTTTAATTTTCAAGCTTTAAATTAAAAATTTTAATTAGTAAATGTTTTATTATAATTTT
Organism: Stegophylla sp. TES_Ste_2020; assembly: GCA_025469315.1. NCBI lineage: Eukaryota > Metazoa > Arthropoda > Insecta > Hemiptera > Aphididae > Stegophylla > Stegophylla sp. TES_Ste_2020. Next base: position 2,772 of record JAIPRM010001981.1, on the reverse strand, counting down.
TTTAACTTATTTGGTATTTTTTTACTCTTTATATAAATATGAAAGTTATTTGAAATACTTGGGATTTTTTTTTTTTTTAGAATTAGAAACTATTATTTTATAAGTAGCAAAATTATATTATCGTAGGAAGTATTTCATTTTGTTTTTTTTTATTATATTTAATAAAATATATATTACATATATACATTCATATATTTTTTTGTGATTACGATTTAAGCCATAGGGCATTTTTTTCATGTAATAAAAATATGTTATATACATATATTTAACAAAAGAAAAATTGTATTTTATACTTCGCACTTTTTTAATGATCACATATACATAAATATATATATATATATTAATATTATATATACATATATATATATATATATATATATATTCAATAGGTGTATGTAATTTATAATATGCGTTTTGCCATATATACCCCTCCTCAACTAAAAATGTTTGTTCGACTTACTGACTTTCGTGTTATAATAATAATAATAATTATTACCTAATATTTAGGACATTATTTATGTAATAATATTATATTATAGTTAGGCATTTGAGATATTATAAACATAATTTTGTGTTTCTCACCTCCCCCTCTGTACCACCGTTTGCCCCCATCCACACCAAATAGTAAAAATTTAATATGATGTATTGAATCGTATAAAATAATCTTTTTAACAGGGGGGAAAAACAACAAAATAGATTGTAGCGATTTAATGTTTCTCTGTCTTCCACCGCGAAATACCTCAACAAAATACAACAACACATTGTTCCCGTAATAATATTTTAAACACAAATATAGTAAACATTAACACAGAAAAAACACAAAGACTGTTATTTATGACATATAAATGTAATTTTAGTTGACCTACCATAACATATTGTAGTAGCGTTTAAGAGCCTATACAAGCGACTGACAATTCCCACCCCCCTTTATTTATTAACTTTTTGTCGACCATCATTAATATATTAAACAAAATATGCGTTAGTCTCAAACATTTATAATACATTCTACTACATTTTTAGACAATCTAATAATAATAATTATTATTATTATTAGATTGTCAATAATAATAATAATAATATTATTAAGTATTATTGAATGCTCTGCAATACACTAGCGCTATGAAAATTATAACATAATATTTATAATGTCGGATTATTAATTGTGTTCTTTAAAAATAATGTTATTTTGCTATTGCAGCTCTGAACGTTTTCCTGTGACTAATATGTATTTCCTACTCTTTTTTTTCTTTTTCTATTAACAATATTTTTATACACGTAAAATGTTATACCCACTGTATGTATTATTAAACAACATAATATATATGTATAAAATATAATCTACAAGAATATTATATATATATATATATATATATATAATATTAAATTTACAAATTGTTTTGAAGTTCAAAGTAACAAAACTATAATATATGAGAATATTAAAAAAAAGCTTATATATTTTTGACAGAAAAAACAACTGAATCATTTTTTAACGCTATACATACATACATATATATATATATATATATATTAAAAGAAAAAAACTTTATACATACATAAATATATTAACATAAGTGAGTATATTAATTAATATATGTAGAAATTTTCAATCTATTTTTTCTATTTTTAATCATATCAAAAGTGGACATTGTTTTTGAATCTAAAAAATCCTTTAGACTTATTTAATATATACATTAATATATATATTAATATTAAACAAACATATAATTAATGCATTGTACATAATTTTTGAGTAAATTATGTTTTAAATTATTTGCAAAACATTGGTATAAGCCAATTTTTCGGTGTTACAAGTTACCTTAATAGTGTAAAGAAAATAACTGTATTACGACAATGTATGTTTCAGCAGTTTTTAAGACTTAGAACCATTAATTAATTACCTTTTTTTTTTTTGCTTTTTTGATATATTACACACAATAAATACATATATTATAAATAAGTAATTATTTTGTAATTTTGTTTTTACATTATTACAGTAATTTAAAACTATGGCATAATAATTATATTTATAATATATTAATCTAATTTTAGTGGTTTTACATTTTTTTTTTTATTTATTTATTTAAGTATTATGAACTTCATAAGGAAAATTTTATTTTAATGATAATGTTTTGTTATAAAAAATTTTAATAAATAATGAATTATATTAAAAACTAATTGTTTTACTTAATACATATTATCCTTAAATCACTAGCTTACAATATCTAGTTACCTTACTTTAAGGAACAATTGAAAAAACTACATGTTCTGATAGGTATTGTAAAACTAAAACACAAAAAAAGCATACAAAGGGACTGTCACTACAATAACAGATAAATACAAAATTATAAATATTCAGTGCTGCCAGTAAAAAACACAAAATAGTTGAAAATAGAAAAAAATTTAAATACATTAAGGAGTCTTAGATTAACTTTTAACCACCCATTTTATAGCACAAATTTCATAAAAACATCAATAGTCAACATTTTTATGGTAGGTTAACTTACAAAAATAATGTAAAATTGAAAATTCATAACAAAACAGTTTCAATTTTTTTTTTTTCATAAAAATAAGGGTTATAGCAGTAATTAAAAATTGGCTTACCGAGGCTGTTATGAATATTGATTTTTTTTATGATATGCATCAGAGGTTCTTAACCTTTTTCGAATGACGGAACACTTAATATTTTATACGATTTTCGGATACACATTTTAAGAGTAACATGTTTTTTGTTCGACTGAGTCCCCCTCCTAATTATATTAATCTTCTAATGTA
>JAIPRM010001980.1:17055-33376 GCA_025469315.1 Stegophylla sp. TES_Ste_2020 | reverse complement strand
TATACATATACATATAATAGTGTATACATAAACATGGCGGTCTGTGTAATATTTGACAACTGATAAGGCATTGTGGTTCTTAGAAATGTATTTCGTGACCCACACTTTGAGAAACGCAGGTGTATACATATTATACAAATGCAGTCCGTGTAGTGTAATATGTGACAACTGATAAGGCGTAGTGGCTATAAGAAATGTATTTGGGCGGCAGTCCAAAGGCCACACCGTAATTACCGACTTGTATTGTATTAAATTTAGCGTCGAAAAATACGTACGATAAGATAAACAAATAACAAATACCTACCGTACTTTCGAGTTTTTTTCAGTCTTACCCTTGTAAAATGTTTAATTCTTTGTCCGTAAGAAATTTTATTGCATCAAAATATTCGCAATGAAATTTTCTATCTAGGCACCAAATTTCAAAACATTCGGTTAAGTCAATTTTCTTATATGTACGTTAAAGTGCGTAATTTTAAGTAAAACTAACGAATTCAGTCGAAATTCTAACTTCAAACGGGTATAAAAAAAAAAGTGAATAACGATTTTTGAGAATTTTTCAGATCAATTAGACACATATGTCAGTGAGATCATATTAAATTTTCAAGTTTTAATATCAAAAATCAAAAATTTTATTGCATAAAAACTAACAAAAAACGAGATATTTCCGAAATTTTCAAAATGCTGCTCTTAACTCAAAATTGATCAAATCTTTTTGAAATTTGTATGAAATTTTCTCGTAACTATTTTTAGTGGTTGGTGAAAATTTCAAGTCCTTTGCTGCATTATTTTAGAAGTTATGTCAAAAAGTAATTTTCAATTTTACGGAAATTGCGGTAATTGCATATTTTGCGGTTTTTTGAAAATTTTTTTTCAGTTTTTTCGCATTATTAAAAAAAATATTGAGAAATTTGAAAAATGACCTCTCAAAAGTACCAACTAGTTCCGATTTTAGATCTATAAAGTTACTGATCGAAACTTTTGGACCAGTGGTTCTATACGAAAAAGCGTTTACAGAGAAGAAAAAAAAAATAAATAAATAAACATCATTGTAAAAACTAAAATAAACGTCATTGTAAAAATACCTAAAATGAAGTACACTTTAGTGCAACAAGTAACAACCAGTTAAATCTGATAGGTGATAAATATTATTACAATTATTATTAGAAAATAACATTTTGGATCAAAAAATAAGATAAGTACATTTATTATACATTTTATAATAATTATAAAAATTTAATGTAATGAAAACGTATTTATTATTTTTGGGCTTTATTAATTAAAATCACTGAGATAGATCATTTTGACTCGTCCATTACTTTACATCATTGATTATAGAATAGACTAGAATTATAGTGTATGAATTATAGAACTGTAGTGTATTCTATAATCAATGCTTTACATGCGATTTTCGTCAACTTTACATGATACAGAAACTAATGGTCATAACCGGTCGAGTTTGATATCAAAAGTTTTCTCTTCATGTTGATTTCAGGTTGATATACTTCAAAATTGTGAAAAAAATTTTAAAAGATTTTTAATGTGACTTCAAAATATTTTAATTCGCGGGATTTGTGTACAGTTTTTTCCAATCCATTGATGAATATACTCATATAATTATGTTTACTATGAATATATTTATGTATAATGTATATTATAAATATATTATATAATATACTCGTATCACAGAATAGGTTTCATCTATTCTGTGCTCGTATATTATCCAAAACAAATAACAATAATACATAATAATAAAGGATATTATATCTCAGTGTTTCGGTGTTAATACTATCACCCAGTGGCGTAACTAGAGCCCCGCAGGCCCCGCAATGCGGGAGGGCGCCGCGATTTAAGGGGGCGCCTAAATTATAAAATATTTTAATAAATTATTTGACTATTTGGCATTTGCCTATTAAAATCAGAATTTGTCTGTTAATTATTCTATTTGTATGTTGAGTATTCTTAGATTGTATTAGTTGATAATGAATGATTGAATCATCAATGAAATAATGGTTATTAATAGTTACGCACTCCAATGTATTTAATAAGAAAACACGATAATGACCGATAAAAACGAAAATCACGATAATCGCCGAAAACATAATAATCACATTATTTTTGTAATAACAAACAGTTATTAAGTACTAACTAAGAATTTTAGACATATATGTTTTTTTATATATAGGGGCGCTAACATGTTTTGCAGGGGAGCGCAAAGTTTATAGTTACGCCACTGCAGTATCACCACAAGGTATAACAAGATATATAAATACACGAACATATTATATAATATATATGAATATATAAGTAGGAGGTATATTCGTGAGCAGATTCAAAAAAAAATGTGCACATTTCCCGACTTTTTTATAAATATTTTGAAATGAGTTTAAAAATATTTTAAATTTTTTTTGACAATTTTTAAATATATCAACCTAAAGTCTATATCAATACAAAACTTTTAATACCAAACTTGACTAGTTATGACCATTAATTGGTAAGTTATGTCAAGTTAAAGTTTACAATTGTATGTGAAGTAATAGGCGCGTCAAAATGTTGCCCTTCGATGGTGGGAGTAGCGCTTATCAAATCGGCACGTTTTTCGCATATACCTATAATGGTTTTTCATAACATTGGAAATATAGAGACCACGCTCCAGGCTCCAGTGTATTATTACCTACCTCAGAGATTAAACCATAGAAACTAAATAATATGTTGAAACTTGAAACATTTAATTTTTCGATATTGAATAAAAAATGACTTCACACTGAAATTTTTTTAAAAGTGGAATTTCTGTTGATAACCTAACCCAAGTTCTTGTTGTTCTGTAGAGATCTTGTTGCTACACCAAGGTTTTCAATTTGTATTATAAACTTTAAGTAGCTCCACCTCCTTACTGTGATTACTAGTAAATATAACCATTTTGATTTAGCTTTTGAATTATGTTTTTGCCCCGGGTGGGATTTTATTCTGCGGACGCGCTTGAGCTTCTTTGCTCTGCTCAGAATCTAAAAATAAATAGTCGGTTAAAATATTAGTGTCAGTATTGTAAATTCTTGTTATTCTTGTCTATGCTGTGACCATGAGCATAAAAAATAATCTAATGAAACGGGTATTTCGGGTTCGTTGGCTAACCTGTTGTAAAGTTGTAGTCGGTCACAGATGACGTTGCACGCTTCCACAACAAACAGGCATGGCTTGTTGAACCGCCGTCCATGGACGGAGAATGCTAGTATTAGTAGTATTGCTAGTAGATGTTCCAATACAACGTAGTCGTTGTGTCGTGTCGTGATTGATAGTTGACTGTCGATTATCGTCGATGTTTCGTAGCTATGACAATGATGACATTCAAATATGAACACAAGACAACTGTTCAAAATTCACATTAGTCGTAGGGGGTACTTAATTTGGACTTATTGTTGGTGTAATGCCGACGCAGATATTAAATAACAACGGCAACGTTAAGAGCGTTCTCCAAATAATGAACGCAGAACCGTCGTCCACTCCCAACAACAATTCCCAACAGCAACTTATGGACGATCCGACTGCTAGGAATTCTTCGATTACATATAAGCAGAAGATCACCGTTGTCGTACTATTCTATGTAAATTTAATCAACTATATGGATCGATACACCATCGCAGGTAACGTTTGATACCATAAATTTACAAATTATGATTATCACTGCATATCGTAAAATACCTATTGTGTTTTTAAAAATGTACAATCCACCTTTCTACCAGTTGGCCAAGAAGTTGTCTGAATATTAAGTATTTACGTAATGTTTATCTTTATCATATTAATTTCGAGAAATCAATGAAAATAGAAAAAAACTATTTTATGACTAATGAACGTTTTTGTAATCAGCCAATTTTATCTCGTTTCAAACCCATTTATTTGAAAATCATTTCATAGATTTATAAAATATTAAGTTTCTACCTTGACATTTTATTATAATTTCAGTTAACCATCAGATAACATGAGTTTTGGTAGGCATGCTCAATTATATACTAATTTGAAAACATTACTCAATGTATCCACTGATAATAATTATATGATATTAAACATTTTATTTCTACACATAAAATCAACAATCAACAATCAACTTTAATAACAATGAACATTAAGAACAATGTAACATTATATTATAAATCATAAAAATAATAGCGACATTTTGATTATGCAGCATATTACTTAAGTACCTTTTACCTGAGTTTTCAATTCTTATTACGAATATTTAATTGGTAAAAATATCTGGGCACAAAATATCTGATAAAATTATGGATGATTGTTGATGTCCGCGTAAATACATAAAAAAAAATAACTAATAAATGCCGGACATACTTTGCACCATTGTTATTCTTTGCTCCTCTGGTAGGATTTGAAAAGAGTGTTAAACTTTAAAGAAAGGATAAATAATTTCTTCAATAAACTGATTCTGTGCGGAGTTTTAGTTTATATAAGACAATTTTACTTAATAATAATAAAGTTCAAAATAAGGTATTACAAAAAAAAAAAAATTTTAAGTTCAGCTAGATTTATATCCCACTATTAACAGGAAAAAAATATTTTGATGAGAAAAAAGTTTTCACATTTATAACATTTTCTTTTACCAAAACATTTACCACATTATTGTCTATTTACCTACATATACTTTAATTTTCATAAAGTTTGGATTAAAAAAAAAAGTTTTAAAGGCATTATGTCTAATTTTGTGTAGCTTTTCCTAAATTTTGGAAAAACTATTGAGAATTTTGAAAAATAATCTCTCAATAGTACTGTCTTCAGGTAAATTTTGATTCTTCAAATTGCTGGTCGAAACTTGGACAGGTATTTTTGCATGAAAACGTTTACACATAAAAATATAAAATAAACATAATTGTAATAATCACTGTTATCAGAATCTAAAATTATATTAACAGAACTAATTTTAATTTACATCATTAATTATATTGTCTAATATAATAGGTAATACACAACTTAAAAAACATCAAAATACTATTGAGCATATAAACAATCAATATACAGTAATCAATAAAGAAATTTGGTAAATTAAAAATAATATGATAGAATTCAAGAATTAGATGAATTTGACAATCATCAGTAATTGTATTGGATATTTTTTCCTGTATACACATATTTTATTTTCAGATATTTTTATCACTACATATTTCACATTCTATTCTATTAAAACATGAAAATAGTTTCTTTGATATTATTTTATTCATATTTCATCATCTAAATCAGGCATTGATTGTTAAAACTAGGTTAGGTTAGGTTAGTTTATTTGTTTCCATTGATATGTAAACAATTAAAAAATTAAAAATTAAAGTAAACTATTGACAAGAAAGCCGGACATACTTCACGTCATGAGTATTCTTCACTCCTCAGGTCAGATACTCTTGGTGGGTGTGTTGAATTTTAAAGAAACGATAAATCATTTCTTAAATAATATGATTCTGAGCAAAGTGTATTAATAATATAAAGAACAATAATCATTGTCATTTTCAACACTCCTACCAAGAGTATCGACAAGGAGCAAAGAATACCTGTGATGCGAAATATATACTACTTTCTTGTCCATACTTAACTTATCTCTGCTTTACTTGACTTTACTTTTTTTTTATTTAATAAATAAAGAAAAGGAAAATTAGACAATTTTACCAAAAAGAATCCAGTAAGAAAAAAGTACCTATTAAAAAAAATTGTACAAATTTTTTTTTTACATTTTAAAAATTTAAAAAATTTTCATAAAGTTTATATTTAAACAAGATAGTTTCCTAGTCTTTTAGATTCTGAGCGGAGCGAAAAATCTTATGATTTTACGTTTATCTTTTTTCTCTTTCTGTGAACACTTTTTCATATAGAAATTTGTGGCCAAATGTTTCGATTAATAAGTCTCTAGATACGAAATCACACACAGATGGTGCTTTAGAGAGGTTAATTTTCAAACTTCTCAATTATTTTTCAAAAATATTAATGGTATTTAAATACCATAAATGCACATTATGATATATTTTACCATTTTTTTTTTCAACTTATCGATAATTTTTCCTTAAGCTTAGAGAAAGTACCTATTGATAATTTTGAAAAATGATCTAGTAAAAGTACAATCTGGGTGTGATTTTATGATCTAAATTCTAAAGAGTTATTATATGAAAATTTTGGACAAGAATTTCTGTATAAAATTGTTTCCAGAAGAAGAAAAATTAAAAATAAATTAACTTCATTATTAAAATTACCAACTTTATCGCTCCACATATATATTATATGATATATTAAAATTTTGCAGCCTCTCCCTCAAAGATGTTGTGTACTAGGCACGTGCCTTGGTTGCCTATACCTAAATCCGCCCCTGTATATATAGATTATAAAAATGTTCTTTTAATAAAAAATATAAAAATTAAAGTGCATTGAAAATCATCGCCAGGTTTAAATAAAAAAAAAAAAATTGTATATTTGGCACCATAGTCATATAAAAGTGGGAAAAAAATCTATATTTTTACCCCTGGGAAAAGAGTATATCTGTTAAAAATATAATTTAGCAGTAGACTACAAATGAAAAATTAAGATTAAACAGGTCTAGCCACAGAATATATCCTATTCTGTGGATTAGCCAAGGTGCTGTAACCATCGACATTATCTTGTCATATTTTTCATGTGCATTTGTGTTATTTACAAGTTAAAATTTGACAATATGTTTTGTGTGACAATGTTCATGATTTCTCTAGGAGCTATAAGGTTTAGCTCCTTCTAAGTACAATCAAATTACTAGATAAATGTTAAAAAAGATAATGCAAATATTTTTTAACATTATTCATTAATATTTAAATTAAAACATGAACATTTTGAGTCTATTAGTCTACCTTGAATGTATTTTTACATGCATCTATATGCCAAAGTTCATTAGTATTGTTGGAACGAGTACAATGTTCATTTTTAAATATATTGCTACACACTAAGCCTATTCAAGTTACATGCATAAAGTATGTGTTATGTAATAATTGTATCTTTAGAAGTAAATGACATATAAATGATATAAACATCAAAATTTAATTTATTTTCTAGTTAAAAAATCGGACATATTCAGCACCATGGGTATTCTTTCTTCTTAAAAAAGTTTTGAAGAGGTTTTTGTCCAATGTTGAATAGTTTTTCCTAAATTTTTTAAAAATATTTATAATTTCGAAATATGATCTCTTAAAAGTACTAATCTAGAGTAAAATTCTGATTCAAAAAGTTGCTGGTCGAAACTTTTAGACAAGTACTTTTTTAAGAAAATGTGTACCCACAAAAAAAGTAAAATAAAAAAAGCCGGATATACTTCGCACGATGAGTATTCTACGTATCTCGGATGTGAAGCTTTTGGTGGGTGTATTAAATTTTAAAGAAACGATAAATCATTTCTCCAATAAGACGATTCTGAACGAAAGAAGCTGATAATATAAAGAACAATAATAGTCATCATTTTCAACACACTCACCAAAAGTATCCGACCCAAACAGCGAAGAATATCCTTAGTGCGAAGTATGTTCGGCTTTCTTATCTATACTTTACTTTACTTGACTTTTTTTTTTTTTATCTAATAGGTATATAAAGAAAAATAAATAAATGAGAAGAAAAAAATGTCCAAAATATTTTTTTTCACATTTTCAAAAATTTTTTGTGCTAAAATCTTTCTTATATTATTTTCTATCTATGTTTAAATTTTCATAAAGTTTGGATCAAAAAATTATGGTTTCCGAGTCGTTTTTGTCAAATTTTGGGTAGTTTTTTCCAAAAAAAAATTGAAGAATTGAGAAATTTAAAAAATGACCTCTCTAAGGTACAAATTAGAGGCAAATCCAGTTTCAAAAAGTTATTGATCGAAAGTTTTGAACAAGTAGATCTACACGAAAAAGTGTATACAGAAAAAAAAAATAGATAAACATTATTGTAAAAACTCTAGTTTCTTTACTTCGTTCAGAATCAAAAAGGCGGACATACTTCACATCATTGATAATCTTCGCTCCTCAGGTGGGATACTCGTAAGTGTTTGTGTGTGTGTAGAATTTAAAGAAACGATAAGCCATTTCTTCAATAAAACGATTCTGATCGGAGCTTCAGTTAATTATAGACAATAATAATTGTTTTGTATTGAATAAGTATGTTTATCAATTGGTACATGTATTTTTATATTTTTATTTTTTTCTGTATACACTTTTTGGTATGGATCTACTTGTCCAAAAGTCTCAATCAGCTACTTTTTGTAACCAGATTTGCCTCTAGTTGGTACTAAAGAAAGGTTATTTTTTGAATTTCTCGATTCTTCAATTTTTTTTTTTTAGATAAACTATCCAAAATTTGACTAAAAAGACTTAAGAACCATCATTTTTTGATATAAACATTATAAATATAAAAATTTAAACATAGATAGACAATAACATGAGAAACATTTTGGTGTTAGAGAAACTTTAAAGTGTGAAAAAAAAAATTTGGAGATTTCTCTAACATTTTTTTCTTACTAATTATTCTTCCTTTTCTTTATTTATTAGATAAAAAAATAAGTAAAGTAATGTAATGCATTGACAAGAGACCCAGACATACGTAGCACCACGGATATTCTTCGTTCTTTTGGTCAGACACTCTTGGCGAGTGTGTTGAAAATGATGACTATTATTGTTTTTTAAATTATTAACTTTCTTCGTTCAAAATTGTCTCATTGAAGAAATGATTTAACATTTCTTTAAAATTCTACACACCAACCAAGAGTATCTGACCCGAGGAGTGTGAATATCCGTAGTGCAATGTTTATCTGGCTTTTTTAATATAGTTATGTGTTCATTGTGCAGTTTGATATTAAAGTATAAGTTTCATCTACCCATCTTGTTGTTATAAAATTTAATCAGTTTTTATAACATTAACATTAGAAATGTTTTAAATATTTTAATCATGTTAATTAAATCACTTATTTTAATGTGAGACCCCTATATTTTAGTTATAAATCTTTAAAATCAATATGTATTGTATACATTTATGTTTTAAATTAAAGAAAATTTCAAAGCGAGTGGGTTTTAGTTTTTATTAAAAGTTTCTAATTTATAACTGTCCCATCAAAACTTAAATCTTGTAGAACTAATTAAAATGTGATTATTTTAAAAAGGTTAACCATAACAAATATGTGCATACCAAACTTCGAGTGCATTGTACTCATTTTGTAATACATATTTTTATCTAGGTATCTTTTTCACAAATGGCAAAAAAGGTACTTTTTATAACTTATATTTACACTTACATTTCTTTGTTAATATCATAAATCATAAGTGGCTAGGGGAGAAAGAGGGCCATCTGTTCTTCTTAACTGCTGTAGAGAATATTATAGCCCAGTATCTCACTGGAGATGCACAGGAAGTTAAGCATTATACAAATAAAATAAGAGAAGTACCGTAACCATATGCTGGTAGGAAGAAAAATTAAAAGGTTGTGAGGTCCAATATAAAGAGAGCACATATATTGTATACACATTTGTGTTTTATAATTGTTCATCTTTAATTTAACTATAATTTATTTTATGCCTGAATGCTAAAACTATCTATAAATGTATATATATCAAGTCATATTTTATTATGTCTATACTAACCTTTATGATCATTGTTTAATTGTTGCATCCTTTTAAATATATACTTAGTAATTTTATAAGTATATTTATCCTTTTTAGATTCTGAATGGAGCGAGGAAGCTTATGATTATATAATCATAAACTTCCTTATATTGGCTTCCATAAGCTTCCTTCCTTCATTGTACAATCATTTTCTTCTTTCGTTAACACTTTCGTATAGAAATAATTGTGTAAAAGTTTGGATCAGTATCTCTACAGGTCCAAAATAACACCCAGATGGTACTTTAGAGAAGTCATTTTTCAAATTTCTCAATACTTTTTTCAAAAACAAAGAAAATCTGTTAAAAAATTTAAAAAAATAACTTCAAAAATAATATAGCTAAAAAGTTGAAAATTTCACCAACTACTAAAAGTAGCCATGAGAACATTTCATAAAAATTTAAAAAATATTTGATAAATTTTGAGTTAAATATAGAATTTTGAAAAAATTGAAAATTTCTTGTTTTTTGTAGATTTTCATTTCATACAATTTTTAATTCTTGATATTCAGACTTGAAAGTTTAATATGACCTCACTCACATTTATAAAAAAAAACAATCTTTCATTTCTTCAATAAAACAATTCTGAGAAGACCTTCAGTTAATTATATAGAACAATAATTATTGTCAGTTTTATATTGACTGTTCAACAATTTTAATAATTTGATTATTGCCTTATTTATTTGAAATACATATATATGTTAATAATATGGATATTAAAATAATTGTATTACATGTCTTGTATTACAGTTTCAGCTAAATGCCATAGATTAAATATTTAATCTATGGAAATACTAACCTTCAGAATATCAAAGGAGTTTTTGAACAAACCAAATCCTAATATTGCTTACTTTATTAATATCTTTTCAAAATATTTATTGGACGTTATTAATAAAAAAAGCCGAATTTAATTTGCGCCATGGGTATTCTTCGCTTCTTGGGTCAGATACTCTTAGTGGATTTGTTGAATTTTACAAAAATGATAAATCAATTCTTCAATAATATGATTCTGAGCAAAGTATGTCCAGCTTTAGAGTCTATGCTTTACTTATCTTTGCTTTACTTTACTTTAATTTACTGTACTATACTTTACTTTTTTTTTATCCAATAAGTAAATAAAAGGAAAAAAGTGTATACTTCGCTCGTTGAGGTGTTTGTCGCACGTCGAGTGGGATTCTCTTAATGGGTGTATTGAATTTTAAAGAAACGATAAATTATTTCTTCAATAAAACAATACAATTTTAAACAAAGGAACTTAATAATATAAAAAAAAAAAAAAAATCCGGACTACTTGGTTAGAATCGAACCCTAGAACTATTGCGTTCCACTGCGCCCCACAAACATATTAAAGATTCCATTGAAATAGTAGGTATTTAGTAGGTACAATAACCGAAAATATAAAATTTTCATAATAGAATAAAATAATTAGAAAACTATTGATGCACATAGATTTTATTTCTCACCATCTTATTCAGCGTCGAAAAATAGATAAGATGGCGAAAAACATTACCTACCAACCACTTGGGTGTTAATTATAAATATAAGAATTTGTCTGTACTTTCTCGGATTTTTGTTCAATCAAACCCTTGTAAAATGTTTAAATAATTCGTCCGTAAGAAATTTTATTACACTAAAATGTTCGCAATGAAATTCTTTATTTAGGCACCAAATTTCAAAACAATCAGTTCAGCCAATTTTTCTATGTACATTAAAGTCAATTTTCATTTTTCGTAAATGTTGTATGTTACAAAATAATTGATAGTTCACCATTTATGTTCAATTCTTCAAAACTGATAATTATTTTTGTGTATTGAAGCCCCGTTCAGAATCGTTTTATTGATGAAATGATTTATCGTTTCTTTAAATTTCAATACACCTGTCAAGAGTATCCCACCTGATGTGCGAAGAACATCCCGACGAGCGAAGTATATACTTTTTTTTTTAATAAGGATTGGTTTTGGTTTTAGTAATCATCATCAAGTTAAGTTAATGATTATATTTTCCTAACCTGATGATTATTTTTAGAATCGAAAATGATTGTTAATGAAAAAAAAAAATTATTTAACTCTTGCCTAAGTTTTATTTTATATTAATATATCGTGTTATAACGTTTATTGATCTCTTTTAACTCCTAAATTAGGTACCTACCGTAAAATCAAAATCAATTTGGTTAATATCAAATGTGTTACTTATAAATATTTTGTGTATTTTTCTTTACTATCCAGGGCCGGATCTGACTAAACTTTTTCTTTTTAACACACTTAAAATTTGAATTTCCCGTTATACACTATTATAGATGAAAAAATACAGATAAGAACAAACAAAAAAAATGTATATATTTTTATTAGATACTGGACAGCATTTTTATCAGTAAATAAAACTTTTTTTATCAATAAATGTTCAAAAGAAGTAAGTGTAATTAATTAACTGCACGGCACTTACGGAATATTAAAATGTATGTTAGGTCTTTGGTAAATAATAAGTGAAATTATTTTCCAAAAAAAGGGTATTTAAAACTTGCAACGAAATTTACTGCTTAATAGTGAATGCACTTATTTTGTGGGGGCCTCGCCCTGAATCTGACCCTGTTACTATCTAGTTGAATATTTGGGTTTCAAGTTTTATTTTTTATGATTTTAGGTAATTTGAATGATATTCAAAAATTCTTCGACATCCAAGATGACAAAGCTGGTTTATTGCAGACTGTATTTGTTATAAGTTATATGATATGTGCTCCAGTTTTTGGATACCTAGGTGATCGTTATAACAGGAAATTATTAATGGCCTTTGGTGTATTTTTATGGTCATTAACCACATTATTTGGTTCATTTATGAATGTAAGTTTTTGTAATTTTAAGTTGCTTACAAATTTACAATTTAATTTGTATTCTGTTTGTAGAAATACAGTTTATTTTTATTATTTCGGAGTTTGGTTGGTGTAGGCGAAGCTAGTTATTCAACTATTGCACCTACTATTATAAGTGATATGTTTATAAAAGATGTTAGATCCAAAATGTTGGCTCTTTTTTATTTTGCCATACCTGTGGGAAGGTAATAAAATACTTTAATACAATACAAACTTTTGATTTCATAAATTATTTTTAGCGGTTTAGGATATATTATTGGTTCACAAATGGCTCATAGTTTTGGTAATTGGCAATGGGGTTTGAGAGTCACTCCATTACTTGGTATGTTGGCTGTTCTTATGATTTTATTTGTTATGGAAGAACCTGAACGGGGCCAAAGCGAAGGACATTCTCACTTAGCCACTACATCTTGGTGTGAGGATTTACAATTACTAACACGCAAGTAGGTTTCTCTACTCAATATTTAATTTGTTTCTGTAACTAAATTTGTATTTACTTCATTAGTCAAAGTTTCATGTTATCTACTGCCGGATTTACATGTGTGGCTTTTGTTACTGGTGCTTTGGCCTGGTGGGGTCCTCAAGTCATGCATTTAGGATTTAAAATACAAGAGGATCACAAAAATATATCACTAAACGAGTATAATTTATACAATGAGTAATATATATACAATTTGTCTTTTTAATACTTATTATTTTTATTTAGAGTGTCAATGATATTTGGTGTAATAGCCATGACAGCTGGTCTTATTGGTGTGCCTTTAGGGTCTTATTTGGCACAAAGACTTAAAGTGCGTTACCCTAATGCTGATGCATTAATTTGTGCTGGTGGTCTCCTGATATCAGCTCCGCTTCTGTTTATAGGATTAGTACTAGCAGATAAATTCTTTTATCTAGTGTTAGTTCTAATATTCATTGGTCAAGTATCATTAAATCTTAATTGGTCAATTGTAGCTGATATACTTTTGGTTAGTATTCAATATTTTAAATAAATTCTTTTTTTTTTCTTTTTTTTTGAAGCCACATCATACTTTTCCAGAATAAAATTAATCCTATTTACTTATATAAATGTATTACAGTTATAAATAGTAGTGTTATTTGGGGTTGGCTATTACTTAAAATGTGTATAACTGAAAACTTAAAAAAAAATGTATGTATAATTGAAATTCTTTAAAGCTGGGATAGTTTTCAATATTTCATTTGTTGAATGTTCGATGAATTTTTCTTGAATCTGAAAATCTGCTGTTTCAATATTCACAAAGTGATTTGTGACCCATTAAGGAACTTCTAGAGACAAATTATCTTCAAAACATTAAGAAAAAAACAATTATAGATATAGATAAGTATTAGAGTGCTATTTAGCAAAGTATCTTTATTTTTTTCAGTATTTAGTTTTTAATGTAAATATAAAATGTATTATGCTCAATGCAACCCTATTGCCCAACAATTACTTACTGCCCTCTGAGGAGCTGTAAAATAATATTGCCTGAGGAATAATTTTTATTCATCATAAAATGTTAGCTCTTGTTGTGTTTAGCTAAATTGAGTGAATTGTTAATTAAAACAATAACTTTTGTTTAATATTTAGCAGCGTCCATCACTCCTGCACTAACCTTTGATGATGTTACATAAGATAACCTCTCAATCTTATGTAATTGTCAACACAACAGTGCAAACCAAAAATTAATAGAAAATTTACTTTACATTTTTATACTTTGTTTATGGTTATTCCTTAATTTATGTCTTTAACAGTAACAGATATATTGAATATTTAAGAAATGTTAAATAATTTCTATTGACAGTTTTCATAAAACATTAGATGAATAATTTAAAATTTTATAGAAAAAAAGCAAGGTATTTCTCAAATTCTATGTGTAACTACAAGATGTTAGTCCGATAGTGTCTAGAATATTTTACCATTTATGGATAAAACCATTGAGAAAAGAAAAAAATTATACCCTAAATATACTCAACCAATCATGTTTTCAATGTAATATGAATCAATTTCAACTAATAAAAAACACTTGGATCCCTTTAGGATTTTCTTTTTTTATTCTTTCTATATTGGATATACTTTTAAATTAATATGAATTTTAATTAAATTGTTTTAAATTTTAGTATGTTGTAAGTCCTACCAGAAGGTCAACTGCTGAAGCTCTTCAAATTTTATTTTCACATGCATTTGGAGATGCTGGAAGTCCATATCTCATTGGCGTGGTAAAATTAATATTTACTTTTAAATAACATCAACTTATTTATTTATTATAATATTTCTATTAGGTTTCAGAAATATTAAAAGATCTTATCGCCAAAGGGATCTTTCCAATATTTTTGGCTTCAGTATCGTATACTGCCAGCAATAATTTACAAATCACTGATATTTCCAATAAAGATGTGATTGGTTTTCACAGTCTTCAGTATGCTTTGTCTATTACATGTTTTGTCGAATTATTGGGATCAATATTTTTCTTCTTTACTGCCTACCATATTGTCAAGGACAAGGAATTAGCTGAAACAGAGACTCCAGGTTGGCCAAGCTACACTCCTATTGTAAATTAAAATCAATAATTTTAAAGTCTCAATTATTCATAAGAAAAAAGGCTACCTTTGCCTTATCACTAGTCTGAAAATATTTATGACTTATTTTTTACATTTTTACAATGGTTACTATTGTGTTTATACTTTATATTATTTAAATGGATGTTGGTAATTTTGTGCATATTTATTATTAATTTTTATGTGTTTGCGTTAATGCTTGCTCTTAACTTCAACTCTTTATTTATATATTTATTAGATTAAATTAAAAATTGTGAGCTTAATAATTAAAATTGTATGTATACTTTTCACCTAGGATAATATTATGTTGCTTTGGTATGTTTTAATAATATATTTTGATATAGTTAAGTTATTGTGATCAATTATATCCTGGTTTACTCATAATATCATAGTTGTTTTACTAACATTTTTATTATTTAATTAAATTAGTGGTGTATATAGGATTTAATTTTGGAGGGTGTTATAAAATGTGAACAGATTAATTAATATTACAGATCAACTTTATTTTAATAAGAGTTTTACTCTACTAGTCTATTCACGTAAGAATGTAAAAAAACACCAACTAGTCTTATCAATAATTTAATGTCAGTAATAATAATACACATACAAACATCTTAAACACTATACTAACATATTATATTAAACTAAAATTAATCATTTTTATTTATACCCATGCCTGCAATCTATTTTTTTTCAATGCTGCACCAATGGGATATAATTTATACATAGATTAAATTAATTCGCACTTATGTCCCATATCAACCATACATTTCAGAGAAGATTAGAATCCTCAAAACCTTCCCCTAAATAAGATACTAGCGTACAAATAAAGTAAGATTCTAAATATTTATTTATAAAATAAATAAATCGCCATCAAGCCAATGTGTTAAGAAAACAAATAATAATATATCATTAATTCTGATATCAGTTGCTTTACAAAACTTCTAAATGTATGGACTTGAAACTAGATAAAATGTTGAACAAATTATAACAAAGGCGTACACATTAAATTATATATATATATATATATATATATATATTTGTGTTGTATAACATTCATTTCATTATAAATGATAATATTTAAATGTATAAAAATATTTGCCTTTTAATAAATATTTTAGATTCTGAACAAAGTGAAGAAGCTAGTGTTTTTACAATGATGTTTATTTTTTTTTTTTTTTTTTTTCTGTTAACACTTTTTTGTATAGAAATACTTGTCCAAAAGTTTCGATCAATAACTTTTTGAAACCGGATTCGCCTCTAGATTGT
>JAIPRM010001980.1:0-16955 GCA_025469315.1 Stegophylla sp. TES_Ste_2020 | reverse complement strand
AAAATTTCACAAACACGACTCGGAAACCATCATTTTTTGATCCGAATTTTATGAAAATTTAAACATAGATAGAAAATTCTATAAAAAAGATTTTAGCGCAAGAAAATTTTGAAAATATGAAAAAAATTTTTGGACATTTTTCGAAAATTTTTTTTCTTCTTATATTATTAATTTCCTTTGTTCAGAATCGTTTTACTGAAGAAATGATTTATCGTTTCTTTAAAATTACGCCCGTCAAGAGAATACCACCCGTCGTGCGAAGTATGTCCGGCTTTTTAGATTCTAAGCAAAGTGAAGAAGCTAGTATTTTTACCATTATATTTATTTATTTTTTGAAAGAACTTAGTCATTATTTGGATTAACCATCATGTAAGTGATTATTCTAAAACTTAATTGCTTGTGAAAAATTATTCAGTGAGTCAACTTTTATAAAAATTATGCTTTTTGTAAAATAAATATGTGAGCAATCTTTTAGTAGAAGGAAATATTGAGCATATTTTAAATTTCATTAGTTTTGACTGAAAAAAAAATTATAACTTTATGTAAAAATGACTTTTTTCTTATAAATTCTAACTTTAAACGGTTATAAAATCAAAAGCTAAAATTTTAAAATGTTTGATATTTTTTTCTGGTTAGTTAGACATATGTGTGAGAAGGATTGTGTTAAATTTTCTGCTAATAATATCAAGAATTAAAAATTGTATTATATATAATCTAACAAAACACTAGGTTATTCCAAAGCGCTATATTTATCTCAAGTTTCTAGTTTTATTAGTTTCAAAGTTATAGCGAAATTAATAAAATTGGTTTCATGACAATCTGAATACAGCATATACTGCAGATTTCACTCAAATTTCCAACTGGTTTTTTTTTATTTTTAAAAAAACTATTGAGATATTTGAAAAATGATCTCCTAAAAGTACCTTCTTGGACAAATTTCTGATTCAAAATGTTACTGTATGAAACTTATGAACAAGTATTTCTATACTAAAATATGTATGCTTAAAAAAATGAAAAATAAATATAATTATAAAAATACCAACTTCTTCACTCCACACAGAATTTAAAATAACAATTTTTGTTTAATTTACCAACCCAGAAAGTATTTTCACACCTATCACTTCTTATGATCGTTAATGCCTGTCACAATTTTCGATGTCAAAATCATTATGTCTGTCTATGGCAGTTACATTGGTTCATTGGCATATTCAAAATTCAATTGATGAAATGTAATAAACAATAGTTGGCAACTTTAGATTAGAGCCTTGTACCTAATTTATTGGTTTTCATACTAGGTCTGCTTAACATAATTGTAAATTACATCGCTTATGAACCGTTTGGTATCTAAAATAATTTTGTATTCAGTGTCAAGTTTGAATTCATTGAAATACTTTGCATAATTTTATTAAAATATTCAATACTAAGTTTTATCAATAAACAAAGTCAAGTACCTCGAGTAACACTTGACAAATTGCTTATATGGCATTAATCTAAAACTATGAGCTCAATATTGTACTTAAAACCATTCCTACAGTCCAAATTATCTCTAATAAGAATTTAATATATAAGTCAATAATACATTTTACTCGACTGCATAAAATACAACTTAAGTCAGTTAAACCCTCCAACACAAACTCTGAGTGTTTCAACCAATATTATGTCAGTGATTAAAATCTGTCTTGTGCAATAGCGTGATTAGCATTTTTTCTTGGGGAGGGGGGATAATTTATTTTAAAAAAAATTTTAAAACTATCAAATAAATTAAATATTAAAAATATAAAGGGTAAGTAACGGCTTTAAAATTAGATCCAATTAATTTCCTGAGGATACTGTTACACATAATGTTTGAATACACTTGTAAGATCTGATAACTAAAAATTAAAAATGATATGAAATAAAAATATTAAAAAAAGAAAACAAAGATAAGTAATGTAAAGTTGAATAAAGTAAATCAAAGATATATAAAGTAAAGCAATTTAAGTAAAATATAGAAAAGAAATCCGGACAGAATTCGCACTATGGGTTTTCTTCATTTCTCGGGTTAGACACTATTGGTAGGTTTGTTGAATTTTTAAGAAATGATAAATAATCTCTATTATAATACGATTCTGAGCAAAGTCACCCCAAAAAGACCACCTATTATCCTTTTTTCATTCCTTTTGACACCAAAAATATTTTTATTAAATTTTGAGTATTTCCCAAAAGAAAATTAAGAAATTTAAAAAATGACCTCTTTAATGTATCATTCAAAGGCTAATCCAGTTTCAAAAAGTTGCTGGTGGAAACTTTAGGACAAGTATTTCTATACAAAAAAAGTGTTAACAGACAAAAAAATAATAAAATAATAAACATCATTGTAAAAACACTAGCTCTTTTGTTTCACTCATCATCTAAAACATTTGTATAAATTTATTTTTGAGTAAACAGATATTTTTCCCCAGCCCTTCCTTACTCTGTTCAGTTATACTCCTTTCAAATATTTTTATAATTTAAGAATTTAATGTATTGTTACAAAGTTAGGATAAGTTTTACTAAGATAAATAGTTTAATGTTATCTGTACTAATTACCTTTTATTCTGTTGCTTAATTCTTGATTAAATAAATGTTGATGTCAGGTTGAGTAGTGTTGGAAAGGTGTTAGTAGTATCAGTTGTAAAGTATACATATCTACCTATTAATAATATTAGATTTATTAAAAACCTTTTCGTGCCGCGTAAAAGTATAAAATCATGTAAGGACCATTTTCAATACTTTCCAAAAATATTGTAAACAATTTCCCAGATTTCTATTATTGGTGAATCAAATTTTTCATTATTTTTCTTTGTGTTAGCTCTTAAGACCATTCTTCTTTTAGCAATTTCTTAAATCAAGTTTTTGAACCTGAATTGAAAGATCATTATTATATAATTTTCTCCATCAAAAAAATCAGTGGATTTGTCCAAAAAAACTGGGCCATATTTATAGTTTATGGAATTTTCCACTCAAATATCGTTAGCCTCAGTGCTTCAGTTTTTCTCAATGCCCACACTTTTATTTTGAACAAAATATTTAATAATTTAATAATCCATCCCATGCGAGGTGCGAATTACACACTTTTTTAAAATTACAAAAGGAGAATACCATTAGATGGGCTGATCAAATAAATATTTTATTTTAGCCTTCCCTCTAATATATATATATATATATTGTATTTCTACTAATGTACTGTACTAAAAGCTTCCTGAAGTTTTTTTTCTATATATTGTATAATTTGAATGATTTGGCTCAATGATTAGTTTTTACAAGCGTTTTAAGTTAGAATCTTGGATCAAATATCAATTAATTTTTAATTTTTACTGCATTATTACGCCTCAGCAATAACATATAAATTTTAGATTAATCTAGTGTTTTACAATGATGTTTATTAATTATTTTTTTAAATATATCAAATTAATTAATTAATTTTTAATGTTTCCTTTTTTGTGATTAAAACTCACTCAAAACATGTAACTCAATAATTATTCAAATTAATTTTTAATTATTTTTCTTCGTAAACTTAACTCTTTTATTCAGTTGTATAACACTAAAAGAGACCCCATTGAAATTTGTTTGGCTATAAAATATCTTTTTCATTGTTATAGCTACTTGATTCTCCGTGTACCTAAATATAAGTATACTATAGTATTATACTGTGAAACTTCCATATAACGAAAATATTCTAAGTACTGTTTCTCATTTTTGATTTTATATTAATTAATATTGGTTTAAGAAAACTATAATTTCTATACAATGAATAAATTATTCAATAATAAACCTATTTTTGTAAAATGTAATCCTTATCAAATATTTTTAGTTAACCGACATGAAGCCAGTTCGATTTGTATTAATAAATCAATTTTAGATCTGGTTTTAATTTTTGTACAACTATTTTTCAAAAATACAAGCAAATTGCATGATAGTAGTGTACAATTTTGATCTGCTTTTGTGTATTGCTATAATTTTACTACAGTTCCAATATTAAAATAAGTGTATGTATTACACATATGCTTAAAATATATATGTGTACAAAATAACAACACAATAAATGCTTTACAATTGTCAATAAATTTTAAATTTTAAATGAAGTTCACATGAGTATTCAAAAAAAGTTAAGTAAAGACAAGAAAGACATATTTTAATATATAACTTAATAAGTTAAGTAAGAAAAAAATATCTAGAATGTTTTTTTAACAATTTTGAAAAATTTTCTTATGCCAAAAAGTTTAACTATTATTAAATTTTCATAAATGCTGGATTAAAAAATTGTTTTCTAGTCATTTTTGTCAAAATTTTGAATAATTATTCTCAAATAATGAGAAAACCATTCAAAATTTTGAAAAAGGACATCTTAAAAATATCATCTAGAGGCAAATCCGGTTTCAAAAGTTACTGGTCGAAACTTCTGGACAAGTATTTCCATATGAAAGTGTTTACAAAAAAAAAAAAAAAATTAAAAAAATATCCAATATTTTTCTTATTATTATCTACTTATGTTTATAAACTTCCTTAAAGTTTGGATAAATGTTTGTTTCTGAGTAGTTTAGTTTATAAAAAAAAAAAGTTGACTTACGATTTTTGAGATTTTTTTAGTACGGTTGGTTATACATATGAGTATATTTGTATTATATTTATATTTATAGAAATACTTATCCAAAAGTCTCGATCAGCAACTTTTTGAAACTGGATTTATCTCTAGTACATGAAAGAATTCATTTTTTTTTTTTTTTTTTTTTTTTAACTATCCAAAATTTGACAAAAGAAAAAAAAACTTTTATTAAATAAAAAAACAAAGTACAGTAAAGTATAGACAAGAAAGACGACTATTATATTGTTCTTTATATTTTTCCTTTGTTCAGAACTGTCTTATTGAAGAAATGATTTATCATTTCTTTAAAATTTTACACACCCACTAAGAGTATCTGACCTGAAGAATATCCGTGGTGTGAAGTATGTCTGGCTTTTATTACTTTGTTTTAAGTCTAATATTAAAAGACAATAAATTCTTTTTTCAAGGGGCTTCTTCTCTACCACTTGTTTGCTTATTTTTAATGTAACTATGATTGTATCCATTGTATTGATAAATAAAACATTAATATACGCATGAAGTATTTAATATACTAACTATTAAATATTATTTCTATAAGACTGAATAAAGTGATAATATCAACAGTACATTATTCTCTTGTCAAAGAACCATTTCATAGGTTTTGCAATTATTATTAACAATAACTGGTAGTTGCTAATTATTGACCGATTTATAAGTATACATTTGTGTTACCATGCTTTATTAAATTTTGTTTGTACAAAAACATGCTTGGTTAAAATTTGAGCTCATTTTTTTTTTTTTATTTCAAGTCATTTCCCTAATTGTTCCTTTTGTTAAATAATAATGAATTCATTTCAGCAGATAATGGTCGAGACACTGTTCAAAACAGTTATCCCGCTGACGAAACACATTTGCATGGTCATTCCAATCCCCGTTTTATTGCATAAGTTAATCATAATCTAATAAAAATATAATGGCAATAAGAATCATTTGTCAACTTCCTTGCAAATTTAAAGTTATCTAACTGAAAAATGTATTATTTTAAATATTCAAGTAATTTATCTGTGATACTTAAGAAATTACAACATTGTAATAACATTTATTTTAATAAATAAAACATAATACAACTTCTGTAAATTAATTGTTCAAAATGTAAAAAATAAAATAATTGCTTAAAATTGTAATATTAATCAAACTCAAATATATATCATTATCCATGCATGTTAGTCAGTTATAATTAGGTATTGTGTTGGTATTTTGTATAAATTATTATAATTTCAAACGGGATTGTTAATTTATTTGAGTGTTAAATTTTGATGTAATTTACTTTGTCAAATAGTATTAAGACAATTTTGTAAATTTATAAAGGTCGTTTTAAGCAGATTCAAATAGTATTCTAAATAAAGTTTACAGAATACTTGTTATTTATTGTATTTTATTTTCCACAAAATATACTTGTGGAAAGAAATTCCTTATTACGAGTTTGCGAAGGGATCTAGCCAAGGAAAAAAGTAATGAAAACTATAAGAGAAAGAAAGAATAAAAAAGATCAATAAATAGTCTCCTATTTTATTCCTACATTATCCATACGTTCGACGACAAAAAAATTCATTTTTTGGGTATTAGTAGATTATTCTACCAAAAGTTTGCAAATTAAGTCATGTCAATATTCTCTATAATTGTAATTTTCAAGAAAAAAAAAAATCTACACAAATTCGTAGGTATATTGGATGCTAAAAGAGCTAAAAGAGCTGTTTGCAATTCTGGAGTTTCAGATGGTACGAGAAGATGGTAAGAGAAGATTCTCAAAAGTTTTCCAAAATTTGTCAAAAAATCCTTAAAAACTTTTTTTATACAATTCAAACTTAATGAAAATTTAAATTTACATAAATAATAAATTGAAAAATATTTTAGTAAAAGAAAATTGTTACAATGTGAAATTTTTTTTTTTGTAATTTTTTTCCTAACCCTTTTTTCTCATAAAAAAAAAAAAAAAATTTTTACTGTTCTCAGTAACACACCACCCTTTAAAAGTATCTGACCTGAGGAGCGAAGAATATCCAAGGTGCGATGTTTGTCCGGCTTTTGTTATGAAATTGTTAGAATTCTATTTTAAAATGTTATGAGAATAGTAATATAATATAAAAAAAGAATATATATATATATTCTTTTTTTTCATTTAATTTCTAGTTCAAAATAAAAAATATACACAAATTATTCAATATTACAAGTTTAATTTATAATAGAAATTAATAAAAATACAAAATTATTTATTGCTAGAAGTTTTACAAAAATATTTCCTATTTTTTTCTTTATTCAACTTTAATGTTGTTTAAAATGATTCTAATTTTACTTTATCTTTAAAAAACAATTATGAGCATTAATTTATTTTAAAATAATAAATTAAAATTGTATGTATGTATATGCTATATTCTCTATGGACATGCTAGTTAGTTGTTAGTCATGCTCAACAAAACATTCATTTGTACACTTATTTGAATTTAACTTTATTACAAAAATGGTCTATAAATAGTAATAGAGTTAAAAATAAAAATAACTCAATTAAATTCAACTGCAGATAGTTGTCATACAACAATATGATTACCAAAAATGTAATATTTTCATCAAAAAATTGTATGGTAACCATTTATAAGTAGTTAAATTTTATTATTGTTACAAAGTTTATACTTAATCAAAGGATTATTTTAAGATCAAAATTTTGTAAACACATATAATATCCGACTACCACAATAATAATGTACACAGGTGTAACAAATAAGTGATCGAGGATAATAATTTCGAAAAATTAATCAAATTTAATTTAAGCAATAAAATATTTTAGTTTCTCACATTATTAAAAGCATTTTATTTTTTAAAGTGTATTATAAATATATTTTATAAAAGATATGTTGTAGTAATAGTTGAAATCTATTATATTATCACTTTTTATTATTTTTTAATTATGGCGAGTTTTGTATTATCATTATGATTTTAACACAGAACTTGTTTGATCATAAAATGCCACTAATATAATACATATAAATAGGGAGAATTGATTAGAAATCACAAAATAAATATGCTTAAAATTATTCTACACAATAATTATAATTAGTTAACATGATACCAAAACAAAACTTTTAAGTAAATTTTTTTTCAGCAAATTGCTTAATAAGAGATAAAATTAATTAAAATGAGAAGAATACAATTTTTTTTGACATTCACATTTATATTTTAAAATTACATTTTGCATTATCATTTGTTACCAAAACTGATGAACAACATATAACATGTAGTTACATGAATTATTATAGTATTATGATACAATGTTTTACATAGTATCATGAATTCCCAAGCGAAATATGTCATGGGCACAATAAAAAGTACTACCTACTGATTTTAATACAAACACTTGATTGAATGGATGAGGTGGGTCTTCATCACACTAAAATATAAAGAAAGAAATTAAAATCAATTTTTTGATATCAGAGAAATTAATATTACCTGCAAACGACCTAGAACGTTGATTAATATACCTCCATCAAACATTGGCTGTGAATCAACTGATGTAACAACTCTATTGATTTTTTGGAAAGTCAAACTCTAAAAATAAATAATGTTACATTACAGCAATACATAAATACAAATTATAATTAAATAAAACTAAAATATAGTGTTCAATTATAAATTGTTCATAATTCTAATTTTACTCAATACAATATGATTATCATTAGACTAATATTGTAAGTGATCTATAATTTTTTTCTACTGTCAACCACTTACTGGGTTTAATACTTTATTATTTGGCGTACAATTTATCTCTAGTTATATTATTAATTATTAAAAATGAATTAGACTGCAAGTTATTTGTATCACAATACTATTCAAGATGTAATACTACAATTTATATAATATTTACAAAGTAAAAACTTAATTCATATGTTAGTACCTGGAAATACTGATGATATTTGTTTTTTTTTTAAATGTAACTCTACAAATAATTATCAAAAAAATAGATAAATCTTTTATGAGATCAGTGAACTGTAGATAGATTGGTACGACACCAGTAAACATAATATTTATTTAGTTATTTAAGTAATTACCATCTAGACTGACAGTCATAGGAGGAGCTTGACAAATTTATTTATGGGGGCTGAAGCCTTAGACCTATTTTTTCATAAGCTATTATTTAAACTAATACTTTAAAGCAGGGGTCTCAAATCTTTTTTTACTGCGGGCCAAATTTTAAACACGTTTTGGCATTGCAGGCCAACATTTTTAGAAGACTTGAGAGGTTATGAAATTGAAGAATAGATAACATTTATGTAGAAAACTGTGTGTTTATTCTTATAATTTTTGATTTTTGTAATTCAAAACATTTTTTATTATGATACGAGTAAGTTACTTAATGTAACTGCCCGTCTTTTAAAATGTCTTGATGGTTTGCATCAAATTTTGTGGTTTCAATTAGCAGCATCACTTGTAAATGTTATTCACTTATATTAGTTCTGTACTTTTATACAAAGTATTTAATTTTTGAAAACATTTGCTCACATAAGTATGTGGAGCCAAATATTGACATCATTTCTCACTCATGTTTTTTGAGATTTGGAAATGACTCCACTGGAAGTAAAATAATTGGAGACTAGTTTCCTTGAAATAGTCTTTAAAATTATTGTTTGATATCAACTCGATAACTTCAAGCTGAAGCACTGTTGGTAAAGTTTCTATTTTTATGGATTTTCAAAATTCGAATAAAGTTTTCTGCACCTCATAGACGAGAACTATGAGGTGCTCTATGAACTACTCATTTTCAAGTTTGAATTTGTCGGATGTTGGAAAATGGGCAAGAAATTTTTCTATTAATAGATTTGTGAATTAAATTAATTTTAATTTGAAAGCTTTGATGTAGGAATATATATTATTGAAGATTATTAATATTACGGAAAAAATCGATCATAAACTCTTATTTGACCATCGCATAACTATCAAGTACAATGCAAGATAGATAAGTGTGATATTGGTCATCGCGATCAGTCACGCTACACTGCTTTCAGAAGTGTGCGGTCGCCGATCACGACTGCTACATCGAATTTTGGTTGCTCCACAAAAACAATGAAAACAAGTATAATATTTTCAAAACATTAATTAGCTTGGCTGGCTAATACAAAAACCTTAGCGGGCTGGATCCAGCCCACAGGCTATAAGTTGGAGACCTCTGCTAGTAACAAAATTTGAATTTTGGGTAGTTTTTCCTAAAAGAAAATTGAATATTTCGAAAAATGATCTATCTAAAGTACCATTTAGAGACGAATCCAGTTCAAACAGTTGTTGTTTGAGACTTTTGGGCAAGTATTTGCACACGAAAAAGTGTTCACAGAAAATAATAAAAATAAACATCACTGTAAAAATACTAGCTTCTTCGCTTTGGTTAGAATCTAATATTTACAACTACCTTTTTATTAACATTATAAATTTGGAAGGACCAATGATTACACTCACATTTAATTTTTCCATGATTTTAACTGTACCCTGTAGTTGAACACCTTCAAAAGTCATGAAAGACGTTTCTGGCTAGAAAAAAAAAAGATCTAAAGTAATAATGAAAGATTCAAACGAATTAATTCAAGATTACAGAAACAATTTAAAACATATTTAATAAAAACAAAAGCAATCACACTCACATTATACATTGCGGCCAATGTGGATCTTTGGGATGGATCGTCAAATAGTGCATAATATTGTTGTACGAACCCTTTTCCAATTGCTTCATAAGCCAAATTCAAAGACATATTACCTGCGTTAATGAATTATTAACATAGAATTAAAATTAGTACAAAATAATATCAAATGGCAATAATGCAGAAATATTAAAAAAGCGTGAATTTTAGAGTTTAATTTCAGTGAAATTGTGACTTGTGAATCATGAGGAATCATACATAATAACTAATAAGGGTATCATAAAACAGATAGACGTTATTTTTTTGTTAAGACCATGGTTATGGTTAAATACTATGATAAATAAATGGCAACTGATAAAAGCGGGAAAATATCTTAATCCAAATATTTTATAATTTCTGAGCATATCGGAAAATGTTTAGAAGTATTGGTTTTATAATGATATCTGTTTTTTTTTAATTGTTTAGTCTTATCAGTTACTAAATCAGTAATACTTTTTCGAATAGAAATACTTTTCCAAATTTTCGACCAGCAATTTTTTGAATCCGGTTTGGGCTCTATGTTTGAGTTGCTGAAGTTGTCCAAGTACCTACTGACAGGGACGTTTAACAACTTTTTAGATTCTGAACGAAGCGAAAAAGCTAATATTTTTACATTGATGATCACTTTTTTTTCCTGTGAACACTTTTTCCAATAGAAATATTTGTCCAAAAATATTTGATCAGCAAGAAACTGGATTTACCTCAGAATGATACTTTAGAAAGGTCTTTTTTCGAATTTTTCAATTTTCTTTGAGAAAAATCTACCCAAAATTTGACAAAAAAGACTAGGAAACAACAATTTTTTGATCCAATTTAAATATAGATAGACAATTATATATGAAAATATTTCGGCGCAAGAAAATTTTGCAAATGTGAAAAAAAAAATTAATATTCTTTTTATTTATTTTTGCGGTAATCACTTTTTCATATTGAAATACTTGTTCAAAAATCTTGACTAGCAAGTTTTTGAAACCGGACTTGCTCAGGATGATACTTTTAAAAGGTCATTTTTCGAAATTCCATATTTTTTTCTCAAAATTTTGCGAAGAAGTCACTGTTTTTACAATATTTTAGATTCTGAACGAAGTGAAGAAGCTTATGTTTTTTTGATGATGTTTATTTATTTATTTATTTTTTTTAAATAATATTAAATAAAATATTAAATTTTCAAAATAGAATAAAATAATTAGAACATTATTGTTGCACGTGGATTTTAATTCACACCATCGTATTCAGCGTCGGAAAATACGTAAGATGCAATAAAACATTATCAACCTTCAGCAACCAAGTGTTATAAATTTATAGATATTTCATAATATCTGTCTGTATTTTCTCCGATATTTTTTTGTTCAAACTCTTGTGAAATATTTAATTATTCGTCCGTAAGAAATTTTATTGCACCAAAATATTCGCAATGAAATTTTCTATCTATGTAGACACTAAGTTACAAAAAATCGGTAGGGCCAATTTTCTTTTATGTACGTAGTTATTTTACGTAAGTTCGTAATTTTAAGTAAAACTAATGAATTAAGTTGAAATTCTAACTTCCAACGGGTATAAAAAAAAGTCTACTTGCAATTTTTGAGGTATTTCCAGGTCGATTGCACTTAAATATCAGTGAAATTGTACTAAATTGTACAAAATATCAATCAAATTTAATTACATAAAAACTAACAAAAAATGAGAAATTTTCAAAATGCTGTATTTAACTCAAAATTGATCAAATCTTTTTAATAAAATTATTATGAAATGTTTTCGCGACCATATTTTTTAGTAGTTGGTGAAAGTTTCAAGTCCCTAGGTGCATTATTTTAGAAGTTATGCTAAAAAGCAATTTTTAATTTTACTGAAATTACGGTAATTACATATTTTGCCGTTTTTTGTTAATTTTTCGACTGATTTTCTCCGCTTTTGGAATAAGAATTGAAAAATTGGAAAAATGACCTCTTTAAAGTACCATCTGGGTGTGATCGGGGTCTATAGAGATACTAATCGAAGCTTTTGGACAAGTGTTTCTATACGAAAAATTGTTTCCAGAAAGAGAAAAAAAAATAACCATCATTGTAAAATCATAAGCTTCTTCAATCCGTTCAGAATCTAAAATGTATGTACAAACCACAAATTTATCTACCCAAAATATTGTTTACTGGAGAAAAGCAATTTTTGAAAAGGAAAAGGTTCATTATGATCAACTTCATTATTTTTTTTTTTTGATCGTTTTAGTTAAATTTTATGTAGTTTTTCCAAAATCTTGTAAAAACTGTTGAGAAATTTTAGAAATGACGACTTTAAAGTATCATTTCATAGCAATTTTTGATTTGTTAATAAGGTATGGATCAGGATAAGGAAAAATAATAATTATCATTGTAAAATCACTAGCTTCTCCACTCTACTCAGAATCTAAATTACAGTACACTTTTGATTTTTAATTAATTATAGATATTAAATAGGTATTCATGGATAACTTGGTTTATTTAGATCAGAAAATAAATCGATAACTTGTGATTTATCAGTTATGGTAGATTCTTATGTTCGTTTTCAAGTCATTGAGAAGTTTAAAATCAATGAAATACGAATGCATACCTTGTTCCTCCCAAAGGCACCCCTGCCCACAATCCTCTAAACAAAAAATACTTTAAATTATTTTAAAGGAGAATGTAATCGTTATCCTCATATTTTTTTTATTTTATTTCCTGTAAGCATTTAAAAATTTTTGTGTTTTAGGTATGTCGTATACCCTTCACTACACCACTGAACATGATACGTATTTTAAAATATTGATTGGAGAATGTAATAAATATATGTATATGATTTATAAATGATGCTGTATCCTCCATTAAACACTCAAACATTTTATTATTCGCCGATGATGCAAAAATCTACAAATCTATTAGTTCTCCCGATGATATTAAACTCCTTCAAACTGATTTAGCTTCATTTAACAAATGGTGTTTTTCAAATGGTCACTCATTAAATACTGACAAATGTCAAATTGTAACCTACTTCAAAAAGCAAAATCCTTTGCACTTTAATTATAATATATATGACATTAATATACATCGCCCGTCCGTGATTAAAGATTTAAACTAAGGAGACAACACATGTTAACGGTATAACGTTTCCAGTAAGAATGAAAATAAATACTTATTCACATTAATTAAGGTTATGTACATTTGTTATTCTCAAGGAGAATATAAATACATTACAGGGACCATAACAATTTAGGACATAATGATCAAATTGAAAAAGTGCAAAATAAAGTTCTCAGATTTATGTCATAAAAGTAATATTCAAAGAACTCCTCACTCTGGTTACGATAACATTTTAAAATTGCTAAACTTAGATACTTTAAACTTACGTAGACATTTATCATACAATACCTTTCTCACCAAATTGTTGAATAACGAGATTGATAATTCATTTTTATTAAGTCATTTAATTTCAAAGTCAATAACTACCATACTCAGAAAAATAATTTATTTTACATTTCTCATTCCTCTAAAAAATATACGTCATATGACCCCATAAATATTTTAATGTCTTCGGGAAATAGTAAATTATTTTATTAAACATTTAATGTATTATTATTTCATTATTATTATATTTATTTCTATCTAAATAATCTAAATAAGTAATCTGTTTATCTTGTATTATTATTATTTTTTTTTTTTATCTTATTATTTTGAATTATATTATATTATTGTTATCTATACAAATATATTGTGAATTGGACTTTGGTCCGTATTAATAAAGAATAAATAAATAAATTACTTCTAATGTATTTTGTATTGATTTCAATATTGATCTTATTTAATAAATATGGGTCATCTATTTCATTATTTAATAATTTATGTAAAAAAACTGCATAATGATGTTTATTATTCTTAATTTTTTTTTTCAGTGTACTCAGAAGATACTTTAGAGAAGGAATTTATTGAAGATCTCAATAGTTATTCCAAAATGAAGAAAAAACCTCAAATTTGAGTAAAAATACTTAAAACGTTAAAATATGTCATAAACTCGATTTGCATGAAATATATTTTATTGAGGCCTGTGGCGGCGTGAAGGGTATTTGTTTGAATCACGTGATTCATAATTATTTTAGGTGGTGTGTGGGTGTTCAAGTCAGGCTGACTAAATAATATCGCATTGAAGTGAAAAGTAAAATAATATTCATGTAGGCTTATTATTAGCATTATGTATACCAATAGACAGGGATGGGCAAAATACTTTTAAAATTGTATTTAAATACTAAATACTAAATAATACTTTAATTTACATCGAATAAATACAAGATACAAAATACATTTGATTTCTATAAGTAACTATAAAATACAAAATACATGAATTATCTCAGAGGAAATACAAAATACATTAGAAAAAAAATTAATTATAGGTAGCGTACAACTATACAGTACAGTACCATAAACGAAAATCTTTGCTGTATACACACTGTGTCATCAAACAATATAAATTCAAAACATTCATTACTACAATAATTATTAATAATAGTAAAGATAAGTACAATATAACTTTTAACTGTAATTAATTAATGTATTAATACTTCCCATCTTGATATTGTACTTCTGTTACCCCTTACATATAATATTTTATACCTGTATTGTCCTACTTTTACACTAATTGTACTGTTACTTTGTGTTATAGGGGAAACCCGTATATTTCTAATAAATAAATAAATAAATAAATAATTTTCTTTTAAGAATAACATAGTCACTAGTATGAACACAAAATTATTTTTTCTCGGTTAATTGGCCGGTGTAAAAAGTATTTAGTATTAACTTGAATTATTTTATTTTCTAAAATACTGAATACTAAATACATTAAATAAAAATAATATTTAAATACAAGATACAAAATACTTTAGAAGAATACTCAGTTAATACTAAATACAAGACATAATTGTATTTGAAATACATGTATTTTAAATACTGCCCCTGCCTATAGATAGGAAAGAGTATAGCTTCTACAGATTCATGAACTCTAAAAAATTCGAACTCTTAATTTTTTAAATCTAATTGCGCCCAATGGATGGGTGGTCAGATGATCATTTTTAGTTATGGTGATTCGAGTAAAAAAAACTTCGCGCCGCCACTAATTGAGGCAGCAATTTTAAAACTAAGAAGTTTAATTATTCACTCTTATTAACAATAATGTCGTAATAAAGCTTGAAATATATTTTTAAACAAATTAAACAAGTTATGGGGTTAATAGAACATTTTGGAAATATCTCATTTTTATCTAATACAATTTGAAATTCTTGATGTTATGAGGTAAAAATTGTAATAAAATTACCTTTGGTAGACATTGTATTATTATTTAATAAAATAATTGGGAATTCGCAACGCGCCTAAATATCCTTCGAATATTTATATATATATATATATATATATATATATTTATGAAACTGTTAATTTTGGGATAAAACAATTTTAGATTCTGAACGAAGTGAAGAAGCTAGTGTTTTTACATTGATGTTTATTTAATATTTATTTTATTTTTTTCTGTGTACAACTTTTCGTATGGAAATCTTTTCGATCAGACACGGTCGCGCGCTGCGCCTCTATCTGTACACACCTTAATCGTATCGTCGGATTCCCAACATAATTATGTATAATTATGTAAACTTTATATTACTATTATATAAACTATGCCGATAATTTTACGAAGGGTTCGTATTTCATATTTATTAATAGTGACATGTATTCAGTATTTATAAAGGTGGCCACACACTACGGTTTTAAATGCCGGTGTACAGTGTAATGGTATAGTTCGCACGTTTTTAGTTCGATGAATGACACACACTATCCGTTTTGTTTCGTTATCAGTATTTCAACAACATGACCGTTTTTTTTTGCTTTTGTAATATTCGTAATCATTCCAAGAAGGTTGATGTTTTCCTTATTGCCATCATGTGTATTTTTCGACGATGAATACGATGGTGTGAATTAATATCCACGTGCAACAATTTGAAAATTCAATATTTTCGGTTATTATACTACATACTTATTCACCTACATGGTCAAGTTTGTGTTGCGGCTTAATTGTAATGGAACCGGCCTAACACGCAACAACACCGGGTTCGATTCCAGCCCGGCTCTCCGAATTTTTGCATTTTCTTTTCTCATATTATTAACTTCCTTCGTTCAGAATCGTTTTACTGAAGAAATGATTTATCGTTTCTTTAAAATTCAATACACCCGTCAAGAGAATCCCACCCGTCATGCGAAGAACACCCATCGTGCGAAGTATGTCCGGCTTTTTATATTATTAATTTCCTTCATTCAGAATCGTTTTATTGAAGAAATGATTTATCGTTTCTTCAAAATTCAATACACCCGTCAAGATAATCCCACTAGTCGTGCAAAAAACACCCATCGCTCGAAGTTTGTCTGGATTTTTTTTCTGAAAACATAATTTACATTGTGTTCAATATTTTCTTTTAGAAATTGATTCATTTTATTAAATGAATACAATTGTTTAAGCTTATTTTAGATTCTGAATGAAGTGAAGAAGCTAGTGTTTTTACAATGATGTTTATTTATTTATTTTTTTTTTTATTTTTTTCTGTGTACAACTTTTCGTATAGAAATACTTGTCCAAAAGTTTCGATCAATAACTTTTTGAAATCGGATTTGCCTCTAGATTGTACTTTA
>JAIPRM010001979.1:9193-32392 GCA_025469315.1 Stegophylla sp. TES_Ste_2020 | reverse complement strand
AAATTTTTGGACATTTTTCGAACATTTTTTTTTTCTTATATTATTAACTTCTTTC
Source organism: Stegophylla sp. TES_Ste_2020 (assembly GCA_025469315.1). Classification (NCBI taxonomy): domain Eukaryota; kingdom Metazoa; phylum Arthropoda; class Insecta; order Hemiptera; family Aphididae; genus Stegophylla; species Stegophylla sp. TES_Ste_2020. Next base: position 32,337 of record JAIPRM010001979.1, on the reverse strand, counting down.
GTTCAGAATCGTTTTACTGAAGAAATGATTTATCGTTTCTTTAAAATTTAATACGCCCGTCAAGAGAATACCTCCCATCGTGCAAAGTATATCCGGCTTTTTTTTTGTCTATAAAATATTCAAGTACAATTATTTTACACATAAATAAAAAATAAAATATGTCTTTTACTTAATGAGCTTGAGTAATATATTAAATATTATTTCAGTATCTATGTATTATTTTTACAAAAACATTTTAAACATTTTAAAAATTATTATTATACATGAATTAACAACTCATTTGAGAATTAATAATTAATATTTTGTACTTTTTAGATGCCATTAAAGCTGTTGATGATATGTATAATGTTTTGCCTCCTTATTTGCATGACAGATATTTCAACCACGTTAAGGATGTCATACGTGAGAGGCAAATGGCTGATATATGTTCAGAGACTGGGGAAACAACCAATTCATATCTTCCTATTACCATTCATGCTGTAAAAGATTAATTTATATTGAAATATAATTATTACATTAATAAACTTGAGTTAAATAACATGAATTATATTAAAGTAAAGAAATCAAAATCAAAGAAAAATAAATAATTCATTAATTACATTTTACCTCTAATTGAATAAATTGAATAAACCTAGTTAACAAATGCCTAATCAAATCATGAAAAAGTGTTGATCTTAATTATTTATTTTTACTAAATTTTGTAAAGTAAGAATTTCTAGAATTAGTAAATATTATATACTATCATGTTACCTTTTACAAAAATTATGTTTTGTGTAATTAATGAGTTGATTTCTCTCGTCATAAATAAACTTTATAATTTTTATCAAATTTAAAGAAGTGATTTATTCACATTTTTAAATTTTTTTGCGAATACTTTTAATATCTTATTTAACATTTAAATATTCTAAGAAGCTATTACCTTGCTTACAATTTTAGAATTTAAAAACTAATTTTACTTAGCCACCAAACCTGTAAGAATTTTTACTTGAGATATTGTATCACTTTATATTTAAATAAACCTATTTGATGTTACAAATTTTTTGGTAACTTCTAACAAATTTGTGTCATGATAAAATTTCTTATAGATTTTATAAAATCATATACATTACTAAATAAAAATATTTTAATTATATTTCAAATTAATGTTGTTTGTATATTGAATTATTTCAAGAGTAACAATGTTGAGTAAAAACTCCAAATTTTGAATCACTCATCGTTTTATTTTACAACCAGTAGTACTAGTTAGATAATTATCTGTGCATTTAAGCGTATTCATTTTACTCAAAAAGTCTTGAATATATTTTTGTAATCAAAGTTATTGGAGCACACAATCCAATATTCTAATGTATTGGTCAAACTAAAAAGAAATTGGTGTATAATACAACAAAGTGAAAAAAAAAAAAGGTAGGATAAAACCAGCTACTCTAGGAAAGAAATGTTGTTAAATTTACTATCTTTTAATCAGTCAGCATTTAATTTTACCCTCATTTGTCCAAGTTTTATATTTTTATTGCTTTCTCCTGTGCTATTTTATGTATTTTGTATAAACCTCGGGTATCTTGACTTTAATAAATTTATCATGCTTACTTATTTTTAGTGAATTTTAAAACTGATTACTAAGGTACAGATTTAAATACCCTTAAACAAAAGTGAATCCAGAAATTATTCAAAAGGTGACATGGTCTATGCTGTTGTAGGTACAATTAAGTAAACTCGCCAAGTGCTTCCTCAACTGCACAATGCCGACAACCAATCTAGTAGGTGTTTGTCAAGAATGAAAAGATAAGCCACAATGGCCCAGTGGTTATGCATCGATCATTTGGGGGGTAGGGCTCAGGTTCAAACTGTACTGCCTTTAGATAATATTTTTGAGAAGTCATTATTCGAAATAGTTTTTCCAAAATTTGAAAAACACTACCCAAAATTAGACATAAATGACTTAAAAACTTTTTTTTTTTTTTAATCCAAACTTTATGAAAATTCAGACTATAAAATGAGTAATGTTTGGAAGAAGAAATTTTTTAATATCTAACACTTTCTTTCCATAACATTTATGATTTTTCCTTTTCTCATTTTATAGTGGAATATAAAACAGGCTGAGTAATAATTATATTTATTTTGTTATAATAAAATTAAATATTAAAATAAGTTGAATTTATAAATATAAAATGCATTTTGGTATTTTGTATAAAAGATAATATAATTGATATACTACTTACTATTGGTGGTGGCTGCTTAAAATAAGAGTGACCCACTTTTATCCAATCGGTAAAAAAAATTATTTTTCAAAAATTAAAATTAATTTACGTCAACTTTAAAGTATGAAAATCCAAAACAAAAAACATACTGCCCACTAATATGGATTTTCACTGCAAATTTAAGGAAGCATTGATTTGAATGCCAAGTGCGAAGTCCGAGGAGTGTGATTCGAGTTTGCAAAGTAACTGAGAGGAATTTTGCAAATTAAGTAAAGTGACTCTCAATGTCTTATAAATACTTATTATACACGTTTCATAAACTAAAACACATGTTCTGGGCGGTCAATTCATTGAAAATTAATTTCTTGTCTTGTATATGATTTACTTATTACTATGTAGATCACATATCCAAGCAGAAATATGTCAGTATATTGTATCTGAGCAGCACCAATAAATATTATAGTAAAACCACTGGAATCTAGTTACTAGATTATTTAGTTCCACTTTGAATATGAAATAAGTTGGAAGGCATCTAGCTTTTATTCTACTATTGGTAAATTTTTTTTAGCTACATGCATTTTACTCATATTTCTTTTATTTTGGGAGGGGCTATAAAGTACTAGTAAATTTGTTCATTTTAATGCAATGTGAATAAATTCAATTCAATTGGCATAGACTCAATTAGTAGGGGAACCTGTGGAGGGGGGGTAGAGATCTAAAACCCCCTAACCCCAAATTTTTAAAAAATGTTTAAAGTTAAGGCTTTTAGAGGAGGGGAGGGCTAAATAAAACAAATGAATATGTTAGCCCACACATTTTTAATAGAAATGGGTCAATGTCTATTGGTATTTCTTATAGGTACCCCATGTTCAAAAAGATACTCTTAAACAGTATTTTAGTTGACAATTTTTAAATAAAATGTTCAAATACTAATTAATCAAATACCATAATAACAATTATTTTTGTTGATACCTATACTTTCAAATACCGACAATATTTAAAAAGTTGGGTGTACTTTGCACCATGGGTATTTTTCGCTCCTCAGGTGAGATTGGTGGGTGTGTTAAATTTTAAAGACATGATAAATCAATTCTTTTATAAAACGATTCTGAGTAAAGCTTCAGTTTATATAAAACAATTTTATTTAAAAATTATGAAGTTTATTAATATTGCAAAGAAATTATTTTGTACTTGCCAAATTTTATATCACACAAAATTTTGATGAGAAAAAAGTGATGGAAAATATGTCCAAAATAATTTTTTCACATTTTCAAAATTTTCTCGTGCCAAAATATTTTTAATATTATTATCTACCTATATTTCAATTTTCATAAAGTTTGGGTTAAAAAAATGTTAGTTTCTGATTCGATTTTATCAAATTTTGGGTAGGTTTTCCCAAATATTGAGAAAATTGTAAAGAATTTCGAAAAACAACCTCTTAAAAGTACTATATAGAGTTGAATTGTGATTCAAAGAGTTACTGGTCAAAACTTTTGGATAAGTATTTCCACAGGAAAAAACATTTATGAAAAAAATAATCATATACATCATTGTAAAAACACTAGTTTCTTTGCTCAACTCAAAATCTTAAAATATATTTAAATTACTGATCAGCAGACTTTATTTTTTTGATACCTATCTAAAATTTATGCAGTTTTTAATGTGAGGTGACTGACCGAAGCAACAATGATAAATATATCATTAAATTAATTTGTAAATTGTTTTTTGAAACTTATATTTTCTTTTTTATATATTCTAATTTGTAGTTAATTAGTTAATATAAAAAAAAGATAAATCAAATTGAATAGTAATATTTTATAGCTATATGTCAGTTCCAAGGTTCAAACCCCATTCCAAATGTATTTTTAAATTAAAATAAATAAAATTATATAATAATTATATTAATTAATAATATTATATGTAAAATTGCATAAACTTCACGATAATGTTATTATTATTATGGCAAACAGATTTTGTTGACATTTTTAGATTCTGAACGGAGTGAAGAAGCTTATGATTTTACAATTATGTTTATTATTTTTTTTTCTCTTTCTGTGAACACTTTTTCGTATATTTTGTCTTAATTTTTTTAGTCGAAATATGTCTTTATAATTTAAACCTCCCCTAAAATTTCATGCTGGCTACGGCCTTGCTCAAATACCTACTTTGCAAGACTGTTCCAGTGGTGGCTTTGGTTCTTTGGCTAAGGGGAGGAGGCAAAATGATTGGATACCTATTATATACATATATACTTATTGGGTACATACCCATATATTTATAATATATTTAATATGTTATGTATAAAATTTGAAAATATTAACAGATTATTATAAGTATTTTTCACTCTTCGGTTAAGATAATGGTGGTGGCACCACATAAAACAAATGATAAATTAATATCAAAAAACAACTGAGTAAAGTTAATTTAATAATTTTACTATAATGCTTATAAAATAAAAGTAAAATATATCTTAATAAATGTTATATTTCTCTCATGTTGAAGAAAAAAATAAAGATTATCCTGTTTTCTATCTATATTTCAATTTTTTTTTTTAAAGATTGGCTAGACTAATTGCTTTTATACACATTTAAATTTTGAATTTATAATATTTCTCTACTTAGCTCAATTCATCATAATTAATAATAAAATACAATACGTTTGAATATAAAAATGGTACATTCATTAATTGAGGAGCTCTCCGGACAAAGGGCCTATCTACGAAATAGTGGTTTTGAGAAAAAGACAAATTAAAGTTTTAAATACTTATATTATTTTGTTATAATATGTTCATAACTTTTTTTCAGTATGGCCACAACAAAATGAAATTTTCACAATGGATACATTACAACATGATGGTTAATTTAAAACGATCTCCAAAAAAAAAGACCTATCCGTCAATAAGTCATTTGTTCCGGAGAATGCCTCAATTAATTAATTTAAATAATATATAAATGATAGATGAATTATTTTACCATAATTATAATATAATATTTATTCAACATATTTATTTATCATATTTCTTAAATGTTTGGTAATAATAATGCATGTGGTAAGCAATTTCTATGAGGGCCATGGCCTAGCCCCCCTCTCCCTAACAGCACCACTGGACTGTCCATACCTATTTCTGTTATAGGGTTTTCTCTGTTGTTATATTAAGGATATTCTCAATTCATATTGTAAAATGTTTTCTTCACTAATAGGATGTTCTTAGATCATTCTTACAGGATGTTCTAAAAATAAAAATTGGTGGATATCAGAATATTCTATGGCTGTCCTGAAGATAATGCTGAACCCTGGCCATCTTACTAATATTTTAAATTGGTAAATCCCATGATCCATGGACATATTTTTGCAATGTGGGAAGTTTATGCCAAGTGAAAAATAGTAACAATAAATAGAAGTACCTACCTATTTATTATTGAAGTTTGGAAGTAATACAGTTATATTGATTCTATGTGCAAAATATTGTACGATAGAGGTGAATATGATTTTGTATAAGTTGTAGTATAAGATATTTATTTTGTTATAAACTTATAAAACATATACACCTATTCCTGTACCTACCCATTTCTATAAGATACTTATTCTAGGGATATAACGTTGAAAGGATGACACATAATAGAAGTTATAAGTTTATAAGTGGATTAAGTATAGCTATTATTTTAAGGTTCATCAGTTTAAATAATAAAAGATATTTCTATAGTACACAGTTCTGTTATGTCTCAGTATACTGAAATTTAAATATTAAAATATATTTCAAGTTAACCTATTCAAAGAATTAATTGTAATAATAGATATGTTTACAGTAAATAAGTACCTAAGTATAATATTTAGTTTCATGAAATGTATATACTATAAGTAACAATCTCAATAAGTAGGTACTACTTATAATAATTATAGTAAATTATGGTTGGTATACCTACTACTATATGTAGGTCTTTGAATTTGAGTGTTGTGTTTGTGTATAGTAAAAAAATTTAGTTATAGGTGTGTAGTAAGTGATCATAATTTAGAAGATGCTATATGTAGCCAGTTCGTTGAAAAAAGGGGTAGCAGCTGTAGGTTCAACCCTTGGGATAATTTAGAGTTGTTAAAAGTGATGTCTCTTAAAAGGTGTCTCTTAAAAACTCTTTGAATGTCTATAACTAAGGTAATAATTAGGTATCTAGTTATTTCATCTATTCTGTGGTTAAAGTTTGATAAATTAAACTCTAAACTAATCCACGAACCAGGGTCCATACCCAAGAGTAGGTAAACTTAATTTAATGAAATAAACTTAGATAGAAGCTTTGGTATTATATACCTAGTTAAAATATGACATGCTCCCTTAGTTGGCGATTTCAGTAATCCTTAAAATAGGTACAGACCTAATTACACCACTGACTTAAATCATTATCTGTAGCATATTTTGACATTACTATTCTGAACTCTGGCTCTAGGAGTCCTTTTATTTTTAACAAGAGTTAAATTATACGTCCCTGAAGGTATTCTGTTTATAAAATTGAAAAGCTGGATGTACTTCGACCATTGGTATTCTTAATTTTTTGGGTGAGATACTTTAGGTGAATGTATTGAATTTTAAAGAAACAATAAATCATTTCTTCAATAAGACGATTCTGAGCGGAACTTCAGTTTATTCAAGACAATTTTTACTTAAAAATTATAAAGTTTATTGTTAAAAAAAATTTTATACTTACTCAGCCAGTTAGTATATTCTACTTTAAACTGAGAAAAAGAAAATAAAAAATGAGAAAAAGTATCAGAAAAAGTACAATTTTTTTCACATTTTCAAAATTTTCTTGTACTAAAACCTTTCTCATATAATAATAATAATAATTTATTGTAAAGAGGAAAATTTACAATAAATAATAATAACGCCCTCCAGGGCAAAGAGTACAGATAACATCTACATTAAATAGTAAATACAGATAATTAATATACAATAATACAGATTATTGCCTATTTATATACTTAAATTTTGATAAAGTTTGTTAAAAAAAGAAGTTTTTATTCGTTTTTGTCAAATTTTGAGTAGTTTTTCCAAAATTCTGAGAAACCTATTGAGAATTTTGAAAAACGACCTGTTTTTAAGTAGGTACCATCCAGAGGCGAATTGCGAATCAAATAGTGGCTGGTCTAAACTTTTGGATAAGTATTTTCATACGAAAAAGTATTTATGGAAAAAAAAGAAAAATAAGCATCATTGTAAATACACTATAGCTTCTTCGCTCTACTGAGAATTTAAAATTTACCAATAAAATGAGGTAAGTACCTATCAGCTAACTAGTGTTACTATTTATTTTCAATGAAAGTAGGAAGAGAATTACAAAGTGTTACCTAGCTACAACTAACTAACTCACAACGCATTATTGGACACCTAATATTTAAAATACTTGGTGGTCATAATTCTCAATCTCATCTCTGATTGTTTAATGGTAACATAGCATCGGCTGCAAGTACGTGTAAGGTACCTACCAACATCGTAGTCATCGTACATTACTCTACAATTAAATCGGTAGACAATAATTAGAATAGGTCTATTTGAAGTATATTTTTAAAGTTAAGAAAATAAAGAGAAATCTTTACCTAATAAGTAATTTGCTACACACAAGTTTTGAAGCATATGGAAAAGTTACCTTTGTCGTTGGTTTAATTATCTAATTTAGGCGCAGGTCTTAAAATATAAATTTAAAATTTAAAGTGCTTGTCATAACAGCTTATAGCTCGGGTAGAATCAGTTAGGTACCGACTTAAGCACGGAAAGCTGGATTAAATTCTGGCCGACCAATTATACTTACTACTTATATACAAAGTAGGCATACGCAGAGAATATACTAGTATTCTATTGTACAAGTACTTAAGTATCTGCTAAGTAGATTCAACTTATTTTAGAACGGTTAAAATCTTTAACTTGGTATACTGGTATTTCATCGTTTGATATTGAAAATTATACATCAGGTCCAACGGGGGAATAATTTGATTGTTTTTTTAACGAGATAATGAATATTTTTTTAATGATTATTATATCATAAAGCTTCACTAAAATCAAGCTACATAGAGAACACGCCAATATCAATCGATTCTGATTACTGAGAGACGATAAATCAATTAATGGTGTATGGTATTTAAAAAACTTTAATATTCTGTATTTGAATTGGACATAAATAATTGCCAAAGAACATCCCTAAGACGCCGCTACAATGCGCACACAGGTATTATGTTATATATAAATAATTATAGGAATGGGTATCTAATTTAATTACGACAATTACAGAACGTATATGACTATTATTGTTTGTAGACAAAATAAGAAAAGTATAAAAATAATGAAATTATATTGATATTGATGGCTTATTGGGTATCTAAAGGTAGTAGTAAAATGACTATTTTCCACTGCCGTGCGAATTTTTATCAAGAAACTTTAACGACCCGTCATTTCTAGCATTTCGACAACGTACATTTTTATTTATATTCGCGCTTGTGCACGTTTGAATTTGCGACATGAAATGGCATCGCGAGCGACCAAGAGTTTCTCAAAAAACGAGTGGTACGTGGTTTTAAATGAGTTGTAATGTTTTATTGTGTACGCGCGCATTTGGTCTTCGCGCGGTACTCGGATTATTATTAAATCATCGTGCAACGCAGATAATAATACGACACGTTGATGGTCATGGTGTCTTATATAAATTATTTCGGTACGGCGCGCGAGGTGAGAACAAAGGGAGAACAAAGATCCCGCCGAGCAATGAAACGAAAATTATGTACTCGATTTTTTCAATCCGTTCGAAAAGTAAATATCAGTCAGCTGTTCGGTGTTTTGTTTGACATCGACCGCAGCAACCGGCGGGCCGGTAACCATGGTAACAACAGTGTGCCGGGAAACCGGTTGTTGCTTGCAGACAGGACAGCTCAGACTTTCAGCCCCGGGCCCGTTTGCCGTTCACCGTGTCGTCTGGACCCTGGGGAATTATGGTTGCGGGTCGGCACACGCGCGCCGCCGATCGACCAACCGGTAGGGACCGCAGAGCAGCTGCCGGTCGCGCGTTGTCGTCGTCGGCGGTGGCGGACCAGACCAGACGGGACTGGTTGCGCTTTGCGAACCCCTGGAAACGAAATAGGTAACCTTTAAATGTATAAACAAAACGGTTTTTTTTTTTTTATTATTATATATTTGATATATATATATATACATCATTTTTTTTCTGCGGCATTTCCTTTGTTCGGGTACTCAAACGCCAGGTGTTTTTCACGGCCAACGGACGCCGCTGCAGTCGCCTTACGCCAGCACACTCGCACCGCAGCCAGCCAGCCAGCATACACGTACTACACGCACCGAGAGCTGCTCATAATAATAATAATAATAATAATAATATATTACATGTTATTATATACGCTGCTCACACACACACACACACATACGTGATACAATATACATGTATACATAATTGTATTATATAGGTACGTTATACATTACAATACACTCTCTCACACACACCCCTGCGGCCGTACCACCACCATCACCGCAGCCGTCGTCACGGCCATCAGCAGCCTGCTGCTGCAGTGTAGCACTGAGCAGTCTGTTGTAACAGTGAGTGTAAGCGTACAGTGTGTGTGTGTGCGCTTGTGTGGTGTATTTTCGTTAGTGTGTGCGTGCGCGCACAGGAATTCACCGGAAGTGCGTCGTCGGTGTCGAAAACCAGAGCCTGGTCGGTCCGAGTAAGCAGCGTTATAGTTGCGTCCAAGAGGTTATATTTTGACTCGCCGGCGGAACGTTGTCGTCTCTCCCTTGGCTCTCTACCCGTCCACAGGTGGTTGCAATACCAGCGTTTTCGCTTGATCCGTGTCAAGGACGTGTTTTCGTTGTGTAACCCCTTGCGGCTCGCACGCCGTGTCTGTATTAAATGCTCGATTCGCAGTGATAGGTACGTTGTCTCGTCCACCGTCAGTTGAAACGTCCAAAATCGTCTACCATACTCACTCGGTCGGCCGCATATTATTATGGTGTCGCCTTTGTCCCGGCTGCACACGAAAACTTTTCCAGCCATGTCGTCCGTGATCCAAGAGAAGGAGAACTACGAAGAGCTCAACCAGATCGGAAACGGTGAGTCAAGTCCACATGGCCGATAGATACTGACTAATCACCTGTTAAAAAAAAAACAAAATCATAATTTTTTTTTTTTTTTAAGGTGCATATGGTACCGTCTACAAGGGTCGCGATTTGGTCAACAAGGGAAAATTTGTGGCCATGAAGAAGATAAAAATCCCGTTAGCTCAAGACGGTGTACCTATGACTACTTTACGTGAGATAGCTCTACTCAAGCAGCTTGATCAACAACAGCATCCAAATATTGTCAAGTATGTATTGTCAAACAAATTCAGTGTACCTAGATGTCATAACTGTATTGCATGCCATCATTTAGACTTTTGGATGTGGTTCATGGACCGCGGTTGTACAACGAGAAATGTATGACCCTTTACTTGGTATTCGAACATATCGAACAAGATTTAGCCACTTACATGGCACAATGTCCAAAACCTGGAATGTCGTCTGAAATCATTAAGGTATAAGAACACTTTGCATACTTATACTACCTATGTATTATGTATATTTTAGCTTCTTCCTATCTAATTTTCTGTAGTAATTTATTATATTTTCAATTCTAAGAACTGTAAAATTTTTAAACTGTTCTTTATTTACAATCCAATCCTAACTACCTATTGAAAATATATGTGCCCACTGATTTCTTTTAAAGTTATATTTGTTCCAAAAGATATTGTTCCTCGAAATAAAATTGTGTAATAAACTTTTTTAACATTGATGTCTTTGTGGATTAGTCAGTGAATTATAAATTCAGTATCATAATTATATTAATGAGTTACTATTTTGAAACCCAAATCAAAGCTATAGTTTTTTTCTTTACACGAAAAATTGTTTTGTTATGTAAAACAAACAATATAAATATTCTGTTAATTGGTCAGCATTTATTAAAGACATTCCACAAAGTAATTTTTAAGCATATTTTTGTTTATCAATGAACATATGGAAATAGTTCATCTTTCAATATTTATAAGTGTTAACAACTATTATTATGTATTTATTAAATGTTTGTAAAAAAAATGTTTCTACTTATAATTTGAATTATTATTGTCTTCATAACAAACCTATACCTGATTTAGAAAGTGTATTAGTTTGATTTTAGAAATTGATTAAATAATAACAAATACAAAATTTTATGTGTGACTTCTTTATCCAATTAACTAATAAAATCTTCAAATTAATATTTTAAAGTTTGTCAGTAAAATATCAATATCTTATTACTATTTAGTAGGCATGTAAAAAAAGCCATTGTATCAAAAAAGAAGTAAAAGGTAGTTCAATAATTTTAAATAAAGAGAAGTTAATACTTGTTAAAAATGTAAGAAAGTATATAAACTGTTATACTGGGGTAAAAGCTAGATTGTATTTAAAGTTATCAATAAGAAAACGTCAGTTACATTATTTTTTCATATTAAAATAATTTAAATATAAATTTTTTGAAAAATGAAGTTTTTTTTTTTGTGACCAACATTTTTTAACTTGCCTATAAACAGTCATTTGAGCTGTAATTCTAATTTTCAATTCTTGCAAAAATTTATTTATTGAGTCGACCTGTAAAATAATTCCACCATGGATAAAAAATATGTGAGGGATCTTTTAGTAAAAATAAATTTCTACTGGTTTAAAATTAAAAAGTTTGATGAGGTTAAGATTGAAAAAAAAATTGTTATTCTACACAAAAAGGTTAGTTGCTTACAAATTTTTACTTTAAATACTAGTATAAGAAAAAATACTGAGTAATGATTTATGAAATAATTTGAGTGCTGTTAAATATAATGTATATAAATATATATGTAAGTTTATAATTCAATTTCAGCTCATTATTTCAATAATTTAAAATTGTAGTGAAAAATAATAAGGAGTTTCCTAAATTATATATTATCCATAAAAGTGGTCAAATTTATTGTATCAATAAAATGTTATCTAGTCTGTACTATACTATTGATAACAAATGAACATTTTAAGTTTCCATTACTAGAAGTTTTGAAGTTATGTCTAAATAACCAAAATTGATTTAATGAAATAGCATTTTATAGTTTTTACCCAATTTGAGGTAGGATTATGTAAAATTCTTGTATTTATGAAGTGATGACATTTCTTCTTTTATCTACCTATTATTTATTATTACAACTGTAATAATAGTATTACCTACTATTTATTAATGGAATTGTATTTGGTTAGTAGTACTTATTATCTATTGGTTTACAAGATACTATAAATATTTTTAATTTTATTCATTTTTACTACCTATTGTTAAAGATTTATATTTAAAAAAATAAAAATTGTTACACGACAATCCCTTAATATACATTTCAGATAGGTCAAGTCTTCCTTTAACTTTTACAAGTAAAGGTAAGTTTAAGATTAAATAATTTATTTTTCCTAGATACAACATTATGAATTAAACACCAAAATATTAAATTGATTGGTAATTTATAACAAAGAGATCTATTACTACATCATATTTATAGATAATATAAATAATGAATAAATAGTTTTTGACTACTGATTTCAGACTGTAAGAAAAAAATCGATTTTAGTAAATATAATATTTATTATATGTATAATTTTATTATTTATAATATATAAAATGATGGTATCTTAGTGAAGAAGCTAGTGTTTTTATAATGATGTTTATTCATTTTTTTTTTTTTTTTTGTATAAACACTTTTATATGGAAATATTTGTTCAAAAACCTCGATTGGCTTTTTGAAACCAAATTTGCCTCTATATTGTACCTTAGAAAGGTTATTTTTCGAATTTCTCATTATTCATTTTTTTTTTTTTTTTTAGGGGGGGGACTACTCAAAATTTAACAAAAAAACTCAGAAACCATTAGTTTTTAATCCAAACTTTATGAATATTAAAATTTTAACATAGATAGACAATATTGTAAGAAAAATTTTGAAAATGTGAAAAAAAATTGGACTTTTTTCTCATTAATTTTAAATTTTGTACGAATTGAAGAAGCTAGTTTTTACTATGATGTTTATTTATTTTATTTTTTTATTTTTTCCCCTTTTTTTATTTATAAGATAAAAAAGTTAAGTGAAGGAAAGTAAAGCAAAGACAAGGAAGTAAAGTAAAGTATAGATCAGAAAGCCGGACATAATTCACACAACGGGTATTCTTTGTTCTTCGGGTCAGATTCTCTTGATGGGTGTGTTGAAAGTGACAATTATTATTGTTCTTTATATTATTTACTTCCATCACTCAGAATCATATAACTGAAGAAATGATTTATCGTTTCTGTCAAATTCAACACACCCACCAAGAGTATCTGACTTGAGAAGTGAAGAATACTTGTGGTGTGAAGTATGTCTGGCTTTCTTGTCTATACTTAACTTATTGCTTTACTTTATTTTACTTTAGGTGCTTACATTTACTTTACTTTTATTTTTAATAATTGTGATATCTTAAACTTTTACCTATTGTTTTCTACTTTTATTTTTATGTTTGTGTTAGTTGTTGCATTCATAATTAAGTTTCCAAAGAAATAATTATAAAAATAATTTTATTTTCCAGAATATAATGCGACAAATATTGTCAGGAGTAGACTTTCTTCACTGTAATCGTGTTGTACATCGAGATCTCAAACCACAAAATGTCTTAGTATCCAGTGACCTCAGAATTAAGATTGCTGATTTCGGTCTAGCCAAGATCTACGATTTTGATATGAAATTGACCTCAGTTGTACTTAACATTTATATTTGGCTAGTTCCAGAAAATAAGGATCATGTATTTAATTTGACATTATTATTTAGGTTGTAACATTATGGTATCGAGCACCCGAAGTCTTGCTAGGTTTACCTTATGCTACTGCGGTTGATGTGTGGGCTTGTGGCTGTATTATGGGAGAGATGTATAAGCTATCTCCTCTGTTTGATGGTGAATCCGAAGCTGAACAATTAGATAGGATATTTAAGTAACTATATATACAATTAGTTTTTCACTTAAGTAAAAAAAATGTTTTATTATTAAAATTTTAAATGAAAATCTTTCTAGAGTGATTGGTTTACCATCTGCTTTAAATTGGCCAAAGAACGTTTCACTATTGAGGAGTTCCTTTGAATCTTATCCACAAACTTGTTTGAAGATTATAGCTCCTGAAATATGTTCTCTGGGAGAACATTTATTGATGGTAAGTTTTGTTCATATATGTTTTATGTGCAGCTTAGTTTTTAAGCGAATTGCAGTGTTGTTATGAATTTAACTATTGAGAAAGTATATTGGATTAAATATTTTGATAAATAAATATAGTAGAAATTATTTATTATTACATTGTTTGTACTTGACTTCGCTTCTGTGGTTTAAATGTCAATTTAAACAGTTAATTATGACATTAGCATGATTACCATATAATTAATGTTCTTATGTTATTTTTTTTCGTCAATTTAGAATATTTTTGTCTATAATGACTGGAAAACGAAGTTAACTTCCATATTTTATCAAAGGTTGTAATGTAAATTAAAAACGATAGATTATGATTTTATTGATATTTCAAGATAAAAATTTATAATTATTTTTTGTTGTGTACTCCTTCGTTATCATTTAAATGTACGCAAAACATTTTTAATGCACTTAACTTTGTGTGGTTTGTTGATTTCAAGGAACTTAAGAACAAAAGCAATTTATATTTGAAGAAATGACAAATGTTTTTTTTTTTTTTAATTTATTTATTAATATCTTATATGATAAATGTTCATATTTGCCATTTGATTAATAGTTTTTAAATATTTATTTAAAAATATTTGTTGTTTTGACTTGGTTTAAATTACCAAATTTGGCTGATCCCTTGAATGCTATAAACATTTAGTCTGTATACACATATATTTAGTATACTAAATAATAATTTTTTGTATGATTATTAATAAACATAACAATAACATCATATAATTATTATACAGTTTATAAATTACAAAATAATGTATATTGCTTTCAGAAAATGTTGATGTTTGATAGTACTGAGCGATTAACAGCTCGTGAAGCTTTGAAACATCCATACTTCAATGAAGAAATTTGATTGTACCTAACCTTGGAGACTATTATTGTAAGTAATTTTTTTTTTATTTTTCTCAGTAAACAAATCAATATATTTATATAATGTTTCCGTAAAAGATGACAATTTAGAAATTGCTGTGATTGCCTATAGTTAGTGCTATGAAAAGTGGTGGTTGATCCACCAAGTGGATTTTTCAATGTAATGCTTTTTAAACTTTTTGCTTAACTTTTTCCAAATGTTTCTTTTTTTTTGTAATATTTAATATTAATTTTTGACACCATACTTATATGTAAATAATAATTATTTATTTATTGTGTAAAAATAATACTACACAAATAAGCTTAATAACAATAACTATAATTAAAAACCATTCTCTATAGACTGGGAGAGGTCAATGGGGGTGGCTAGCTACCACTTTTTGTGGCACAGAGATTATGATCATTGTTGACCATGACTGAAAAGAATAGATGATGTTGGATATTTCATAGTTTTATCTACATTTCCTTATTATATTAGAAAATATAAATTCACATCAGAAAATAATATTATACAGTATTCATATTTCGTATTATAAAATTATTTTTTTTACCGATCTCCCTACTGACTAGAACCTCAAAATTTGTACCAGTTATAACTTACCGGAATTGAAATAATTTTGTGAGATTATTATTGATGTCTGGTAAAAATTTCTATTGCATAATAGATAAATACGTTGAAGTTTCACCATTAATATTTTTTAATTTCAATGCATTTATTTTGACAGGATTAAATTGGGACAACTTACTGAAAATGGGACAAAAAGCGTCCCATTCAAAGTTTTTAAGGACAAGGTGACATGATGGTAAAAACAGGGACAATCCTGTTTTTAACGAGATGTATAGTCACTTTGATCTACTAGATTGTGCAATTCTAACGTCTAAAATAGTTTAAAAAATTCTAAAATACTTTACCATGTAATAATAAGAATGATTAATATAAAATATGGATGTTACATAATCAAACAATTTTTAATTTAAATGTATCATCATAGCTTACTTTTTTCAGGAATTGTCATCAATGTCTTGTTATTGACATTAATTCCTTACTAAATCAGGCTTGTTGTTATTGTCTAGTCATTGTCAACATTGACTAAATTTCATCTTTTTGTGTAATATACATTATTATAATAATGTATAGTTTGAGAACCAATATAAATAGCATTTTATTTACCATTATTAAATAAATACTATAAGCTTTTATTAGTATTTTTGAAATTATAAGTATTGAATTCTTATGGCTTAACTTTTCTTATTCGTGGCTTTAAAGTAATTATATTATCAAATTATGTTGTTCATTTAGTATAATATACATTGGCACCCTAAATTGAGGTGCATGTGTATTTTTTTATTTTGTGCTATTTAATAAAATATGTAACATAACAAATTAGACTTATCTGACTTTGTTGCTTTATTTTCCTTTTGCATAGACTAGTTCGTAATTTATCTTAGTACAATATAAATACTCAGTTATAGTTTGAGATAAATTGTATGTCTTTATTTGTTTATGTAAATTAAAATTTCCAAAATATAATATGATTTTGTTATTTTGCAGAAGTTTATTTTAACACATGCAGATACTTAGTTTGTTTGAGTCAGCCCAAGGCAATGTATAAGTTATTATACTAAACAGTATTGCGAGTCTTGAAGAAAAAATAGCATTCCTAATTAGAAGTTTACAATCTACGTTCCATTATGGTGAATATTTGATAAAAGATTAGAACAGTTACCAAAATATTATGACCAATACATATATGTTTACCAAGTCAAGTTATTTTAAGATCTCTTTATAATAATTTATGTCCAGATTTGGATCTCAAAGTTATGTAACCCTGTAGCCATTCACATTGAAATTATTTTTAGTTTTGCTCAATGACTTAAATACTTTCCAAACGGTAAATCAAAAGACTTGCCATTTTTCTGTCATTAATGACAACCCTTCTCTGTGTTAACTTCCTTTTGTCTGTACTTGTATAATTTAAGTTTTTTTTTTTTTTTTTTTAGTATTTTTCATTTTGTGCACTGATCGGTCTTTAATGCAACAAATGCATTTGTATTTTTTTTTTTTTTTTGTAAATATTTTGTCTTAGTATCTATTGTATTGTATTTCTAGTACCTCGGGTTCTAATATTTTGAATTGGGTCATACCTAGTTTTATAATTTTAAAATAATTTAATAATACTTTTTTATTTAATTTCTCTTTATTTTCATTTTTTTTTTTTATTATTATTATTTTAGTGATTTAAGTCTTAAAAATACTTTGCTCTTCATAATTTGAAATAAAATGGACTGTTTAATTTGTAAAATTTGTACTTTTTCTATCCTTACAAGTCATTTACTTATAATGATTGGAAAATTATAGAAACTCCATGATTTCTTTGTTTCATTGTTGTCTATGCACTTAGTTGATAATGATGTGTAGAATTTGCTCAAAAATTGCACTGGATAATTTGTAGCTGTAGTATATAAAAGTTTACTAGACTATGTATTTTGAATATTATATACCAGTGGTTTTTAATTGGTAGATTACAAATCACAGGTGACTTTTAAGTCTCTCACTTGTGGTTCTCAAAGAATTATAACTTTTTTAAATTTTAAAAAGTTTTTCAAAAAATTAAAAAAAATAAATATATTTTTATGTAGCAAAATTTAGTACTTTTGGGCTTTATAAAGTATATTATATGCAATTGCAAATTGAATGGTCATTTATAATGCTTATGTGTACATATTTTTGGTATATTATTCAATACAATTTAATATACGTAATTTGGTTTCATAAAAACATTAGTACAAAACTATTTGTGACTTAATCTTACACGAGCAATACATTTCTATTTTAAAACATTTTACACATTTGAACTATCTATGTAATTATTATTTTAAATTCTGAGTAAAGTAAAGAATCTAGTGTTTTTACAATGATGGGTGTATTTTCTTTTTTTTTGTGAGCATTTTCTTATAGAAATACTTGTTCAAAAGTTTTAACCAGCTATTGTTTGAATCAAAATTATTCTCTATAATGTACTTTTGAGAAGTCAATTTTTGAAATTATTCTTAATAGTAGTCTCAACATTGGGAAAAACTACCATAAAATTTGATAAAACCACTTTAAAAACTAAATTTTTTTAATCCAAAACTTTATGAAAATTGAAATATAGAATATAAATAATAATATGAGAAATGTTTTTATCCAAGAAAAATTAGAAAATACGAAGTAAAAAAATGTTGGGAATTTTTTTACCATAGATAATTATTTGTTTTTCTGTTTTAAGTTAATAGTGGAAATTAAAACTGGCTGAATACAAAATAATTTTATTTGTTATATAAATAATGATATGGTAATAAAGAATATGATAGTAATAAACTTAATAACTTTTAAGTAAATTAGTCTTGCATATACTTAAATTCCACTCTGAATTGTTTTATTGAAGAAATAATATATTGTTTCTTTAACACACCCTTCAAATCCCACATTAGGAGCGAAGAATATCTATGATACTATGGATGTTCGGCTTTTTCCATTTTTGTTTTTTGTTTAAGAATGGTTAAATCCATATCGGCAATTTTTCATTATTCTGTTATGACTTGGCTTAAGTATACAAATTTTTATTTTTATATTCTATCTTAATATCTGTGCTAGATGTAATCGGTGACTAATCTGTGAAAGCTTACTGAGTGGTCCATCAAATTCTAATAGGTTGAGAAATTTTGTTATGCTTGATAAAATATTATATTTAGTAATACATGACTAGTAATCACTTAATATATATATAATTAGAGCACAAATTTTTATACAAAAAATGTCAACGATTGACAGTACAGAGAATCCGATTACAATATTTTATTTTGTATATGAATGCATATTTTGATGTCAAAAGAATATATTCATATAAAATCATATTTTTGAATGTTTGACTAATTATAAATATATGTATTGAAATATTTTTAGGAATTAAAAAAATATGTACATGTCAACCGTTGCGATAACTTTTTTTTATTTTATAATAATTTATTATGGAGTTAATATTTTGTGTGTTATTTCTTTTAAAAATTTAACATTAATACATTGTATTTAATAATTGTTTTAATGGCGATATATAAATTATGTGATTGCCCATTTTTTCTTAATAATAAAAAATATATTTATATAAAAGCATATTTTTGCATATTTTACTAATATTTTTGAAGAATATACGAGAATATATTCAAATTTTTAAGAGAATATAACCATAATATTTTAACTGTTTATAGGGAATATAAATCTGAGTTCCAGTTATAATCAATTATTATTAGTTCATTTATTTCTTAGTACTTATTTAGTGACATAACAATGAAATTTTTATAGATAATCTATTAGGTATTTATCAGTTGCAATCAATGACCACACAATATGGCTCAGGTTTTATTTTTATTACATTAAATTAATCTAATAGCAAAAGCATTAATAGACAATTTGTAATTTTCTTTTAAATTTTGGTTAAAGAATTGTATTTTCTCAAGTGGACCTCTATAAAGTTCACATGAAACACCTTTCTAGGCTATTGCTGTGGATGAGTAATACATATAATAATACATATTATAGACTATAAAGATCGGAAATTTTAACGCAGGTATATGAAATAGTCTTAAAACGAAAATTCTCATTTCTTCTTCAAAGTTGATTCTAATATAGAGAAAACTTTTACACTTTAACTGTATGTCCTATTTAGATGGTTTTCTGTAGAGCCCTATACTTAAAGACCAGACTTACCTCATGAACTTTATTTCTCCTAAAGGTGTAAGAGACACCATGTGTGATAGTGAAAACATATTTATATTTTGTATACTATTTATTATTTAGTACTTACACTGAATAGGTCATCATTTACTTTAAAAGTGGATTGATAAGTATAATTTAAAAATATTAATGTATGATCTTACACACATTCATTCAATGGTTCAGATATACCGGATCTGGCTGTATTGGTGTTTTACTTTTGATTTAAAAAAAATAAAGTGAAGTATAGACAAGTAATAATAATATATCGAGCGTGATTTCAATAAAAATTGCGAAAGGTTTTAATCGGAAAAAATATTATTTTGTGTGACAATAACCAAAGTCATCGGAAACTATGAGTATTCTTTGTTCCTCTAATGGAATTTGGCGGGTGTGTTCAATTATAAAGAAACATAAATTGTGTCTACAATAAAAAGATTCTGAGTAGAGCTGTACTTTATTTTAGGAAATTTTACTTGGGTACAAATTATAAAAGGTTTATTATGACAAAAAAAAAAAAAATTATTTTATACTTGGTCAGTGTATAACACTATATTTCAATACTAACTGAGAAATGGAAAAATATATATATTTGATGATAAAAACAGTGGAGGGGGGGGAAATACAGATTTTTTTTCATATATTAAACATTTTCATTCTAAAAAAATATGCTTTTTTGCCAAATTTTGTGTAGTTTTCTCCAAATTTCATGGAAATTAGAGAATTTTGAAAAATGACCTCTTAAGAGTATAAACTAGAAATAAATTCTGATTCAACATTGTTTTGGTTGAAATTTTTGAAAAAAAGTTAACAGAAAAAAAATATTATAAAAACCTAGCTCATTTTCTTCAATCAGAATTTAAAATTCTTAATTTAAATGTTAATAAAAAATTGATTTGAATTTGAATTTTTAAGATTAAATTTCAGTGCCTACTGTAAATTATAGATATTAAAATTAAGTTTTTATTAAATTTAAACTCATAATATCAAGTACAAATAATATGAGTTAAACTTGAGTAACACCAATTTGATTTTTCGAATTTCGATTTATTTATGCCCGATTTTTTTCCTTACCTGTATTTTTGTGTTCTAATTTATGAGCATAAGGGCCACAAATATTTAATTTATTTAAACTTAATCTATTTACCAATTTAATTATCTCTGTCTTAACCGTAATTTGATTAAATTAGTAATATAAGTGTAACATTGACTTACACTGTATTTTCAATATATTGAGTATATAAAATGACAAACCACGTTTTTGTCGCTTAGGCCCTATAAAGTAAAATCTGATGGCGCTTATGCCTACATTAAAAATGTAAATGTCGCTTACACCTTCTAGATGTGTATACCTGTTAATTAATACGTTTTGGCGTTTATGCCCAAATTAAAAATTATTTATTTTTTTTGTAAAAAGTAATCGTATCGATAAATGGTTGAGAACAAATCGATAGAGAATGATGTCGATTATTCCCAAATAACAAAAACCTAATTTTGTAAAAAGTGTCGCTTATGCCCTTTTGGATTGTCACCAACAATATAAATACCCGAAAATATTGAATTTTCGAAATCGAATAATTAGAAAACTATAAATGCGTGCGAAGTTTAGTTCACACAATCGTACTCAGCGTCGAAAAAATACATAGGTATAGATGGCGAAAAAACATTACTAATCTTTTTGAGTGTTCGTAAACCATAAATATACCATAATATTCGTCCATACTTTTCCATATTTTTTTTCAATCAAACCCTTGTAAGATATTGAATAACTCGTCTGTATAAATACTTTTATGGCACCAAAATATTCACAATGAAATTTACCGCCTTGTTACTATGTTTCATAAAAATTGATCGGATCAGTTTTCTTTTATGTACGTTTAAGCGTGTAATTTGATGTAAAACTAACGAATTGTGTCAAAGCTCTTTTTTCAAACGGTTATAGAGAAAAAAGTTGACTTTTCGAGATTTTTTTAGGTTGATTGAACAAATTTTTTTAAGTCTCAATATCAAGAATTCAAAATGTTATGAAATAAAGACTTACAAAAAACAAGAAAGTCAAAAATTCCAAAAGGATTTTCTTTTTCAACGTTGGCACCCTCGTCATGTTGACGAGCAGCTTATAGAAAAGCAAAAAGTTCAACATGTGACCTAATAAGCCGAATGAGTGTCAAAATTATGCTTATTGGTAATAACGTTCATAACGTTGACATTTTCAAAATATGTATGTCTGTTATTGCTTCCTTTCATCGGTTGGAAATTACGGCATTGCAGCAGCAAATTTGGAAGTTTTTTTGTTTTTTTTTTTTAGTTAGTAGAAGGTTTCTAATGGACCGAAAGTGACCGCGACAAAACGTCAAGTAAGTCGAATGGAAAGGAAAATCGGAAGTCTATGTATTATGGACGGAGAAAGTAACGGACGTCCGTCCTGTTTACCAACGATGTCCTTGTAGTTTATTATTTTATATATTAATCAATAAATTATTACACAATCATTCGAATTTTTACAAACGCTTTTCCAGCGCCGCTCTAACCGTCATCACTGCAGCCCGTCGTCACTCGTCGTCGTGCCGTTAACCACGTCCGTCGTCGCCGCAGTCGTCGTCGTTTGTTTCCCGCGTGGGCGCGATTGCTGCTGTGATTTTTCCACGGCCGATTTGTTGGTTGGTAATGGTGGCGTCGTTGTCGTCGTGGCACCGCTGTTGCTACTGTCGCCGTTTTGCGGACGCTGAAGTCCACCGTCACTTACGCCCTGCAAAACAAAAACGACATCGGTTCAAGACAATAAACTGCAGAGGCGTATTTAGGCATAGGCCCTATGGGCGCGGGCCTAGAGCGGCGACATTTGGAGGGCGGCAAATTTTCACGATTTTTTTTTTCACAAAAAGTATTTTTCACTTGATGAAATCAAATTTTACTCATTTTTTGAGCAGAAAAATTATTTTTATACAAATTGTATGTCATATAATTTAGAACTTTGAACTAGTTGTAATAATATACATTTTGTTTGTACTTACAAATGTTTTGTGTATCTACTTTGTTTTATTTTTTTGAGGGG
>JAIPRM010001978.1:0-33392 GCA_025469315.1 Stegophylla sp. TES_Ste_2020 | reverse complement strand
ATATTGTTATATTTGATTATTATTATTATTTTTATACGTAATATAATATGCTACAGTCAGATATTATTATTCTTTAAACTGTTTAAGAAAAAAGCCAGTCTAGAATCAAATAATAAAATTTTAACTCGGCTAATTACCGCATTTGTAACAATTTTAGGAACCATTAGTCGTTTAATTTTAAATGTTCCATAACTTGGTGAATATTGGTCTAAAAAGTTTTTTTTCTATCAATTCATTATTCAATCAATAAAACAATGAGACAAAAAAAAAATTAAATAAAAATAACAAAATAATGCGGTCCTGCAGATGGCACTTGGAAAAATTAATGTGGCACTCAAAGGGTTAATTATGATATTTTTCAAACCGAGTGCCGCCGAGTGTGCGCACAAGGCGAAACGCAGAAGCGAAAATTTGCATTTAGAACGGCTTACACGCATAATATTTTATATGTGTGTATGTTGTACGTACGCGTGTGTATAAAATATGTCGAACGATTTATTTTAACTTCCACGAGGGCTTTGACCGTCCTAAATGGTAAGGGGCTATGAATATGTCTGTGCGCAACTCGGCCCGTTTCGCAAGGCAAGACCATAACATTTGATGGGTTGCTTTCGAAAAATTTATCCCCAACTATCATAATATTTTGGAACCTTCGAAAATTTTGAAGCATATTTTACGTTATTAAAAAATTTGTTTCTATTCGATAACTTCATCCTGATGATGCTCATGGTGCGTGACTCAGGATGCTGATTGCCACGAAAATTATATTGAGATATTTCAGTAGAAATAATAGACCTGGTATTATACTAAAATTATTTCTGCCATAACAAAACAAAACTATGAACAAGAAATTTGAAAAAAGTATATTAAATTAGAAGAAAATGGCTACAAATGCGTGTATTGTATTATATATTACATATATTATTTTACATAATATAAATACACCTGTTGGACGTTAGTGTATATACGATAATATAGTATTCATTATAGTGAATATATACTATTTAGTAATGTATAATGTATACATTAATGATATACATTATAAATATACTATTAAGTGTAAAGTTAGAATACATTGTAAACAATGAATAAACCATGTAGGTATATTTTGTAATTACAAATATAGTTTTCAAAAATGACTAGTGTTTTTCTGAGTTTTTGCCTACATCCGTAAATCAACTTAATGTTTAATATTGCGGCATCAATAAAATTATTGTTACAATAATACAATAATTTACATCTATGGATAAAAATCGATATCGCGATACAATGAATACAATTTTATGATGATATTGATGTCCCATATTTATCATGATTTAGGTATCGTGTGGAAAAATCTATATCAATGCCTATATCTAGTCACTCATATTTGGGAGAAAAAAAATTATTAAAACAATATATAATATTATTTTGGTTATTGGATATTTTGTCTATGGGATAATTTTTATTCAGGGGTTTTTTTTTTTTTTGCAGGGATATTACGTTATATACTCATTTATAATAATTTTATTCTTACGTTGTTGTATATTTTAATTAGAAAAATGTGTAATTTTTTTAATAATTACATTCTTGTAATGTAAACTATAAAAATCGAAAATCAAAATACTTTAACGTGTTCCTTTTAGGATCGAATAAATCTAAACGATTTGTCCATTCGGTTCGAACCTATCGTAATGTATGAAAAGCTGATGTCGTAGTATTCGTAGACAGTTTCGAATGAAGTCAGATTTAATTTCGTAATAATTATAAGAAATATTTATTTAAAATAAAACGAGGTTTTAAATGGCTGCGAAAATTTTGATATCACATTATATTATTATAATTATCTACCGATAACTTATATTAGATTTCGTATAAATAATTATATAGTTTTTTTTTTTTTTTATATGAATGGGAGGAAGGCGTATTTTTTATTTCAAAGATTATATCAAAATGACATTCGTGCGCTAAAAAAAACTGTCGTCGTAAAAGGTGGCGGCGTTTAATCTCACTCTTCATTCCCCCCCACGGGCGATAATAATCCCCGAGACAACATTATTAAAAAGCTCATAATTATTATCCGCACGGTAGAGATTTTTCCAGCATATCAGATACGGAGTGCTCGTCCCTTCAATACTACCTCCAGAGGGGGGCGAGCGATAGGGCGAATTTCCCTCAAATATCTCGTGTCCGTTTGCTATATACACATATACAGGGTGATTTTTTAAGCGTGCTCACCCCCATTTTTGGCCGTAAAAATGCAAAATTTGGGATTTTTTTTTCCGGAATGTTCAAGTTACTATAAAACCAGTATTTTCCACCTCAAGGGTGTCCTGTGGAGATACAAACATTCTTTTTTCAAATGGCCACCCCATATTTTAATTACGGGATTATATTCGGGTTATTTTTCTGTGATTTTTGATGTATTGAAATTAAAATTTGAACGAGTAGTTTTTGAATTATTCAAATTTAAACATTAAATTAAAAATTGTCACTTGGGCACATATTATTTAGTTACGTACGTAGTTCGTAATTATTATAAATCTACTCAATTGACATTTAATCAGAAATAATTATGCGAAATGTTCATAGATATCGTGTCGTGTGTATGAGATTAAATTTTACATTTACAAAATATTAATTAGTCAGGTCGTCTTATCTCATTTACCTATTGAAAATAAATTAAAACATGTGCCCAAGTGACAATTTTCCTTAATATTTAAATTTGAATAATTCAAAAACTATTCGTTCAAATTTTAATTTCAATACATCAAAATTCACAGAAAAATAACCCGAATATAATTCCGTAATGCAAATAGGCGGTAGCCGTTTGAAAAAAGAAATTTTGTATCTTCACAGGACACCCTTGAGGTGACATGAAAAAAACGAATTATGGAAAATATTGGTTTTATAGTAACTTGAACATTCCGGGGAAAAAATCCCAAATTTTGCATTTTTACGGCCAAAAATGGGGATGAGCACGCTTAAAAAATCACCCTGTATATACAGTATATATACACACACACACGGGATATATTTCATACGACATCTATATGTGTGTGTGTGTGTGTGTGTGTGTGTAATATGTAATCTGCAGTGTATACACACGGGGTATCGGTGTAACAGTTTTTCCCAACGACTTAATCAGACTTTCCGTGTTAAATTAATACTACTATCTCTGTCGTTTCGTCACCCGTCTACTTATCCGATTGACGATTACGGGATTTTCCGAGATGTAATAATGACGACGACACGTACCCCAGTCTCGAAAATAATCCGTCGGAGAACGACGACGATGACGACACAAGCTGTAGCAGCAGGTGTAGAATCCCTCCAAAAAAAACCGAAGCGCACACGCACAGCGTTTTGATCCGATTACGTTGGGAAACGTCATATTTTATTTTCCGTCTTTAACGTCACATTTACTGCTGCTACGGTGTACCATTACCACCAATAAGTCGTCATTTTATACACTATATTATAATGTAAAATGCAAAAGTACAAGGTGGTTTAGGATTGAGCGATTTACGATTTATTTAGCGATTCTACTCTATTTTTTTTAGATTCTGAACGAAGTGAAAAAGCTAGTGTTTTTACAATGAAGTTTTTTTTTTTTTTATGTGCACAACTTTTCGTATGGAAATACTTGTTCAAAAGTTTCGATCAATAACTTTTTGAAACCTGATTTGCCTCTTCATTGTACTTTAGAGAGGTCATTTTTTGAATTTCTCAATTCTTCAATTTTTTTTTTTGCAAAAAACTACCCAAAATTTGACAAAAACGACTCGGAAACCATCATTTTTTGATCCAAATTTTATGAAAATTTAAACATAGATAGAAAATCATGTAGAAGAAAGATTTTGGCGCAAGAAAATTTTGAAAATGTGAAAAAAAAATGTTGGACATTTTTCTAACATTTTTTTTCTCATTTATTTTTTATATGAATAACTTCCCCCGTTCAGAATCGTTTTATTGAAGAAACGATTTATCGTTTCTTTAAAATTAAATACACCCGCTAAGAAGATCGCACCCGTCGTGCGAAGTATGTTCGGCTTTTTTTGGCTCAAATCTTTCTAATGGCGTAAACACGGCGCATCTGCGCACTTGCAGGAGAAAGCGTTTTATGTATTTACGATATATATCGCTCTGTATATGGCTATGATTTACTCGTATAAAGTCGATTTTCCGTTCTAAGCTCTTTGTCAGCAAGTGATTGTGGACAAGATTATAAGTTAGTCAAGTGTTAATTTTCTTAGACAGACTATATTTAATTGGTCCGTTGAAAAGAGTGCGTGACAAAAACGGCAAATAAATATGCAATTACCGGATTTTCGGTAAAATTGAAAATTGCTTTTTAATATAATTTCAAAAGTAATGCAGCTAGAGACATGAAACTTTCATCGACTACTAAAAATAGTCACGAGAATATTTCATAAAAATTTCAAATAGATTTGATCGATTTTCAGTCAAGTATAGCATTTTTTAAAAATATTTTATATAATTAACTTGTTTCGTTCAAAATCGTCTTGGTTGAAGAAACGGTTTATTATACCATTTAATAGAATTAGGCCTTTATTACTGTAAAAAGCCAGAGGCCGCAGGGGCGCACGCCTACGGTTGAAATAGACAGAAAATCGAGAAAAGTCTATTTTTTGCTTATCGCGTTCAAAAAGGGGCACCAATTCTCAAATATGTACTGGCCATAGACAGCTGTCGTTTTGCACATTACGCCGGCCGGGCTTAGACGTATACTGCCAAAAACACGTGGAAGACTTCGACGTCCGTTCTCGCATCCGTACCCACGGCGCTGCAATCGCGCTGTCGATCCACAATCGACCTACTTTCTCTGTTGTTGTTCGTCAGTGTAATTTTATTGTTTCGTGGTGAAGATATGGCGATCCACGTGGTCGTACGTAATATTATTTGTGTTATGTTTTCGGGCGAATTACTGCAAATCGACGACTACTCAAGGTGGCAGACACGAGTGGCTACGGCAGAGCAGTTCGCGGTGTGGTGGTGACGAGGACGACAAAAAATTCATTAACGATAAATAACTCTGTTTACCCGTAGGCCAGTGACTCGAGTCGTCCAAACTTGCGACCTTCATCTAGTTTTTACTTCGGCGGGGCGTGCCACTTGTGTTAATAATATTATGTCTGTTAAGTGTACTTTAAGATGTTCGAATAGAATGCAGTTTAATTTATTAACATATTATTATTTAAACTGATGATGATGAAATCCAAAAATAATAATTGTGAGATTCAATATTTCAATATCCCAAAATTATTTGTGGCACCACTCAATTCGATATCAGTCATGCACTTTCTAATAATAAAAAAAAAAAAGGATCATTACATATTTTAATATAAAATGTCTTTTTATGTATTTGAATTTTAATATTATTTACATACTATTATAATCAAGTGCCGGGCAATGATTTTAATAATCTATTTACAATGAAAAAACTTAAAAATAATGGTCAAATAAAATATAAGTAAATCAGGAAAATTATGAAAATAATTATCATGAAAAATGGATTTAAATTTTTAGATGTATATTGAATTAATGTAATCGAGAATCAAAAAATATACTAAGTTAAAATTAAAGAGAAAATAATTGTTTTTAAATAAAAAAATTGCTATAAATTAAAAAATAAATAAATATTTGAAATAAAAAAGCCGGACATACTTCGCACGACGGGTGGTATTCTCTTGACGGGCGTATTAAATTTTTAAAGAAACAATAAATCATTTCTTCAGTAAAACGATTCTGAACGAAGGAAGTTAATAATATAAGAAAAAAAATGTCCAAAATTTTATTTTACATTTTCAAAATTTTCTTGCGCCAAAATCTTTTTTATAGGATTTTCTATCTATGTTTAAATTTTCATAAAATTCGGATCAAAAAATGATGATTTCCGAGTAGTTTTTGTCAAATTTTGGGTAGTTTTTTCCAAAAAAAACATTGAAGAATTGAGAAATTTAAAAAATGACCTCTCTAAAGTACAATCTAGAGGCGAATCGGGTTTCAAAAAGTTATTGAACGAAACTTTTGAACAAGTATTTCTATACGAAAAGTTGTACACAGAAAAAAAAAATAAAAAAAAAAATAAACATCATTGTAAAAACACTAGCTTCTTCACTTCGCTCAGAATCTAAAAAACATTTATTTTAACTTATTGAAGATTGACTCGATCAATTTTTTTGCTTAAAAAGCTGAATTCATGTAAATCATAAAAAAAAAAAAAAATTCAAAATTCTATCGATACTATCCTAATCCGAATTGTGATCCATACCTTAATATTATATTATACGTGCAGGTATGTATTTTCTTTACTCAAGTCTTACCAGATATTTTATTATTGAATTAAACTCGAGCTTTCGATGATAGTAACTAAGTCTAAAAGTTTGGCGGTAATGACCGTACTGACTTTCTTTCTGAATTCGAGCACTTTTACCTCCCATCCCACATCCATCCTCAAAAAAAAAAAAAAAAAAAAAAAAAAAAAAAAAAAAAAAAAAAAAAAAAAAAATGAAAAAAAGGAAAAAGAAAAGAAAATTGAAAGTATACACCTGTAGTACGGTTTCTGGTCGGAACGAAAGGCGGTGGTCTTGACGTTTTAATGGGTTAGGGTTGGAAGACTTCGTTATGAGACGCCGCCGCCGACCGAAAGTGTTGCGGGGGGGGGGGGCGAGTTTACGCGGCAGTCTCAGCTGCAGCCCCGTCGAATTAAACCGTAATTAGTGGTCGCGTGCGAATTTCGCGCGACTACGACCAACGACGTCGGGCCGCAGCTTCGCGCTAAACGCAATTTATGGTGCACGTTCGCCGAGATGAGCTGCGCGCGTGACTAATGGCTCCCGCCGCCGAATCCGCGTTTCAATTAAACCGTCGTACGCGGCGGCGACGCGCCTATTGTAATTTTCTCCTCGGCCCGAGAAACGACCGTGAAATAACACGAGACGACCATCGATAGGTTTAGTTGTTACGAATTATTATTATTCACACTTCCGTGTGTTTCGACTGTTGGGCGTGTGTCGTCGATGTGTGTGTTTAAAATGTACGACTTTGGTGGTGTGAATTGTTTATTTAATCGTGAATCGTGATCGTATTTCACGCGCGTTTTTAATATCAGGAGAATTATTCATAACTAGGATTCGGTCGAAAACAACTCGAGGGTTGGAAAACGGAAGTGATCGGAGTGTCTATAACAGGCGTGGCCACCATGAATATAACGCTCACGAGCCGTATGGATGAATAAAATTTTGTCGAGAGGCCAAAAATGTCTTTTGAATCCATTTTTAATGTCGCTTAACTGTCACTCTGTTGTGCACTTTTGTCTGCGTGTCTCTATTTTAAAGAAACCGAAAATTAATGACTGTGCACAGAATTTAAAATCAATTTTAGGAATGACATATTATTGTTCTTGTAAATCACTTTATACGTACGGCGAAAATAATCAAAACTAAATGTCATTCGAATTTAACTAAACATCATTTTGAAGAATACCTTCGTGTGTAAACACACATCAATAAAAACCCAGATCTTAAACTCACGAAAATAAAGTACATATTATATGAAAAAATACATGAATTCAAAAATAATAAATATTAATTCATTCAATGAAGAAATCTTATTTTGCTTTTAAAATTATATTTTCACTCATAATTGTTTAAACAATTCACGTACCTAATTATTTTTAATCGAAAAAACTGTGATCGTTAAAAAAATTCAATAATATAAAACAAGATGATCGTTGTTATAGGAAACGAAATGCGAGCCACATATAACCATGACTAGAGCCGCATGCGGCTCGCGAGCCACAATTTGGCCACTCCTGATCTATTAAACAGAGTTCCATAAAATCGGTTGTTATAAAATCACTGTCAATAAAATTTAATGAAACTATTATTTATCATAAAATTCAATTTTATATAAACATGTTTTTATAAAACTGTAATTTGAGATGCATATGCGATTATTTTTATTTTATTACATAATATTATTAGAGTTCCGATCAGCAACTTTTTGAAACCAGATTTGCCTCTAGATTGTACTTTAGAGGGGTCATTTTGTGATTTTCTTAATTATTAATTTTTTTTTTTTTTTTTGTAAAAAAATACCTAACATTTCAAAAAAACGACTCGGAAACCATCATCATTTGATCCGAACTATATGAAAATTTAAACATATATAGAAAATAATACGAGAAAGATTTTGGCGCAAGAAAATTTTGGAAATGTGAAAAAAAAATTTTGGACATTTTTGTAACATTTTTTTTTTTTTTTATATTATTAACTTCTTTCGTTCAGAATCGTCTTATTGTGAAAAAATGATTTATCGTTTCTTTAAAATGCAATACACCCCGTCAAGAGAATCCCACCCGACGTGCGTAGAACACCCCCCTCCCCCCCCGACGAGCGAAGTACACGCTTTTTATAAAATATCGTGCAGTACTATACGCCTACGACGACGACGTGAGCCTGCGGTCAACTTTATATGGGACGTACTGCGAGGGGTGAGGGGGCGGGGAAGAAAAAAATGTTATTAACAAGCGGTTATATTGCACAAACGTTGCCCCCGGTTGACGTTTAAGCCCGACGACGGCGGCGGCGGCGGAGTTGTATATTATGACTTAACGAGGCACCCGAACACCGCCGTACGGTTACCCAAACTCTCCGCGTTAGCACGAAATCGAATTTCACCACATTTTACTTCATTAATCATCGTATCGCCGCCGCCATCCAAAACGTACACGCGTTACCGCCGCCACTAATATCCCGGTGATGATCGTAATAATTCCGCGTCGCACACGCACTTCGGCGAGCGAGCGCGCGCGCGACGGCCGCGGTATATTGTGTAATTATTAAGCCTGGGAAGTTATTGCACAAAAAAGATTCAAAAATTGATTGCGATATTGTAGTAAAAAAAGTACTCGAAGTTCATTATAGATTACCAGCCACATTGAATATTAAAAGGTTCGAATGTACCACCTGAAGTACATATTATTTGATGCCATCGGTCAAATAAATAAAAACTTTTTATCCGACTGAAATATTATAACTTTTATTTTTTTTTATTTTTTTTTTTTTTTTTATCGATCACCGTGGAGAATTGCGAGGCTATTCAAATTATTATATAAACGACTGATTGTAGTTTTGATAAACGTTGATTCAATGATAATGTACAAAAATATGAGTTACAATAATAATAAAAATAAAACCCTAAATATGTCTCTAAAGAAGTAAAAACGACTTAAATATGTAAAAATATGAATTGCGAAATGTCAGATTTATTTTTAAATGTCCTTTTTTTTTCACGGATGTACAATAAATGTATGCAAATGCTACAAGTTTTCTGCCGAAAATTAAAGTTTTAATTTCGGGAAACTGTGAGTCTCTATTCGAAGGTATCCATTACAGTATAATATCAGTTCCTGATCGCATCCGATAGAAAATCTGTCAATCAAATATGTTTAATCTTTTCAATACGATGTAATTACGATACCAGTATTAAATAGTAGTACTGATACTACTATTAACTCTACTAGTAGTGTAGGAATACTAATAGTCAATACTTATAGTATTGACCTCATTAGTTGTTAATTTTTAATTTGAGTTCGAATTTTAATATAATATAGTTAACTTCCTAACAGCAGTTTTGAGTCTGACGAAACAGAAATTGACACTCATTGGTTGTAATTTTTTAAAAACAAATTTTGTTAGACGTGATTTTACCCACTGACGTTCGATAAATAGTAATCTGTAGAAATTCAGGGTTTAGCAAAAGCTTTTTGAGGGATACCGCGAAGAATTTCGACTAAATTGAGATGATGTGTTCACCATCGTACTCTACGGACCGATTTTAAAAGTTCATTGTTTCCTTTAAATCGTTTTGTTTTGAATTCTGAATTAACCACTTGCTACAATATCGAGTTCTATTTTATTGTTTTATACTCATAATAAATCGAGTTTTATTTCGTTGGGTAATATTTTAAAACCCAAACTATATGTAGTTTGAGTTAGATGAACCATAGTTTTTACTGCGACTTTAGAAAATTACCATTTCAGTTCGATTGGACAAAATTCGAGTTAAACCGTTGTAAAACTGTTGTAACAAAGTTCTGTTACTTGTCAGTTTTTTTATTGTTTTCGATTTACTCAACTTTTGTAGGTTATGAAAATTAGCCGGTTTATCATATTGATTTTCAATATCACAAAGAACTGAATTTTGTAGTAATCTATTTTTTAAGAGTCGGTTCGCTTCAGAATTTAATACATCATGTAAAGGGATTTTTCGAAACTCATCATTAGAAAATACTCCATTTGTTTTATTGTTAATATTTTTCAATCTTTATCAATGTCCTAATGTTATTGTTGTAGTCTAAGAGGGGGACTCGTTGGTCAAAAATTTTTGAAAACCTCTGATCTAGATGTTCGGTAACATTGTTCGTTTGGTGACGACAAAAGCCAAGTGCATTGTATAAAAAATAAGAGTGCTAAATAATAAGAAAATAAAAAACCACTCCACCAACAATTCCCAAACTACCCTATCCCTTCCGAACCGGGGAAAATGCTATCGGTCCCTGCCAAATACCCGCGAGACCCACACAACACATAATGACACGCGTATACGCGGGACGCCGAGCTTTGGACACTGCGCCAACCACGGGGTAGTTCGCCCTGTAAGTCCCGACCGGTATACGTATATAATGCAAACAAACCGGTCGGATAATACACATCGTGGTGACGGGAGAGTATGTACGGGAACAATAGTATTACGTTTTCAACTCCAGGCTGTCGTTTCGGCGGCCTAATCACAGCGGTGAGTCTGTCTGAACTAATCGCGTTGGGATCACGCCAAAGCCGTCTTTTCGGGGACACCGCAGTATGTAAATATATATGTATACAAATGCATCAATACGCATACACTATTGTTGTGGTATTGTCAGTGATAGAGTAGTTGTTCATGAAATTTATCGTCTATCGACTCGCGAGCACGTGCACTTACATACTAAAGTTCTATACAACGATCTAGAACAGTGGTTCCCAATCTTTTCTATTCTATGCCCCCTTTTGTAGATTTTCAAAAATCTTGCGCATCCCCTCTCCTATATATATGAAAAAAATTAACACCTTTATTGTATACTTTACAAATAAACCACACAATATTCGGAATGGTAACTTTTATATTGATGATAATAATTATAATATATGAATAACAGTAAATAACATAACGGATTAATCAATGAATATGAATAATTGTAGAAATAAATTAGTATAAAATAATAATAATGAGTTATGTTTAGCGACTAAACACTGATTGCAATCTTTATCTGTTGTCGATACCCAATAACGGTCGTTATTTTAACTTTTAATTTTTCTCTACACTAATTAAAAATTTTACTTTGTGATGCCTGCTTGCGCTTCCCCAGCAATTTGTTCACGCCTCTCTAGGGAAATGCGCCCCCCCCTAATTGGGAAACACTGATCTAGAACGATTTCGATCTAACTCCCTTCACCGCCGCCATTGATGAGCATGATTAATACGGTAAAACGCCGCGTTGTCCTCGTCCGCCGCGATCGAACAGACTGGAAATTCAAACGACGCATCCGATTTAAGTTTCCCATTTTTGACGTGAATTTATGAACGGTTCACCTTTTCGAACTCGTGAAAATTGCACTTACATTAACTACATCATAATATTAGATATTATTAGAACGGTTTTTACCAACTCTATTTATTTTCACTTGAATTCAATTTAATTTACTTTTATGTTAAACTTAAAATTCGGTATTCCAAATACTATTTAGATACATTTTTTAATGAAAAATATACAAAATAATCAAAAGTATGTAAGTAGTTGAAGGATAGACAGTATTTTTCGGCTTACTATTTTTTGCTCAATGTATATTTTGAACTAAATCAATAAAATCATAAAAGTTGACTACACTTTATAAATTACTTTTATAATAGATTTCTCTCTCCTAGTACACAAGGTAACTTATAAACACCAATAGTGTTAGACAATGAAATATTTCCGCCCAATAACTACTTAGTAAAGTCTAACTTACATTGTATAGTTATTAGATAACACATTCGGGTAAAATGTATTTATGCTGTTACCTTCCGTGTGTTCAAGTCAAAAGCCCACACTGTCGGTGGTCCGGTCCGCTGCGGTCCAGTGTCGTTGTTGAGCGTGTTCACGACGCCAGTGTCCAACACCCAGAGTACCTGTTGCGCGTCCAAGAATAGGTCGACAGCGTTCTGCACGTCTCCAGACTTTCCCTGTTCTTGGACCGAGAGACACGGGTACGGTAACATTTGAGCTTCACTGCAAGCGTCCGCGTTTAGCAGGCAAGTCACGGCCAAAGTGGCCGGTACCCCTGATCGCAACCTGGCGACAGAAACTACCCTTCAGTGACGGATCCGGGAGGGGGGGGGGTTTCGGAGTGGATAAACGATGAACGTGGTAAACATAAAACTTCAAAGGCATGCTGGAGATACGGTTTTATGTAAGAGAAATGATAAAAATCTTCGAAAAAAGTCAAAATGACACAAAAACTAAATTGTTAATCTTTTATTGATGCAAACTAGAATGTAGCTGGATGATTCAATTATCGAACGAGTTGTACATTTTAAGGGTACTAAGAAACTTTCGTTAATGAACAATAGGTAATAGTGAATAAGAAATTCTCGGGCGAACATAATGTGCACTGTTATCAAAATGAAAACATTGTTTAAAAGATCAGATTTGTCGGTTCGATTACGTTCACGAGAATAGAGAAATGTCGTGTATTTTAGCTATAACTTTTATATTATGTTAGTACCTATGCAATGTTGGACGTTAAAAACTGACATGATAAAACGATTAGAAGACTTTTGGACTTTGGTGTACCTCGGAATACATTTCATATCGCGGATAGACGAGTATGCATAACTGAGTTCTTTGAAACACGTGAGGTCATTTTCGCAATGAATCCTTTCGAACTCTTTGTAATATTTCAAATGCACGATCTATTCCCTCGTACCCACATACCGCATTCGATTCACTGCGCACACGTGGCGCGCAGGGTGTCCAAGAATTTATGCTAATACCTGGGATACGCCAAGTACAGGTTGTCGCCGTATATCTGGCCCCGGAGCGCGATGTTGTTCTTCGGCACGTACCGACCGTCGTCCCTGAGCAGTGCGTCCACCGTATCGCACTCGAATCGATACTCCGCGCCGGTCCACGTGATCCCGGATTCTGCGGCACTCGTGTTTTTGCAATGGTATGGCTGCGGCGTGACTGTGCACACGTTCAACATCATAAGCGCCACCATGAGTTGCAACGCGACCGACATGATGGCGTTTAGAGGATGTGGATATTTATGCACTACAAAATTAAAAAAATATTATGTTTAAACGCATTAGTAACAAAAGTAAAGTAAAGGCAAGAAAGCCGGACAAACTTCGCACCAGCGATAATCTTCGCTTTTCGGCGGGTCAGATACTCTTGGTGGGTTTGTGGAATTTTAAAGAAACGATAAATCGTTTCTTCGACAAGACGATTCTGAACGAAAGAAGTTAATAATGTAAAAATCATTTATAGAAAATGAAAAAAAATAAAATAAACATCGTTGTAAAAACACTAGCTTCCTCACTTCGTTCAGAATCTAAAAACAAATTTGATTTAGTAACCGAAAACAAAACCGTAGAGTATACTTTGGGTTTTAATAATTTATTATTTTAAAAACTGCTCTAGCCCCAAACGGAAAGTTTAACCATCTACAGTTCCAAGGCCTACAGGTTAGAGCTTATTATTTTTACATCACATTACATACCGTATAGTTACAGTTAAATTTGAGGTCTCTTATTAAATATTTTTCCAATCACATCTTTCTTCTACTGGACATCCTTTCAATCGATGATTACACTCACCTACCAGGTCAATTTGACAGGCCACGTTAAAATAATCATTTAGGGTTTGGAATTCATACTGATTTCCTTGTTTTAATATCGAATTTTAGATTTTGAGTAGAGCGAACAAACTAGTGTTTTACAATGATGTCTTTTTATTCAGTAAATACTTTTTCGTATGGAAATACTTGTTGTCCTTATAAGTTTCAACTAGCAACTGTTCGAATCACAATTTCCCTTTAAACGGTACTTTTGAGAAGTCAATTTTAGAAATTCTCACTATTTTTCTGAACATAATGAAAAAACACACAACATTTGACAAAAATACCTTAAAAACAATATGTTTTTTTGTTTCAAACGTTATGAAAATTTAAATATAGGTAGACAATAATATAAGAAATGTTTTGGTTCAAGGAAATTTCATAAATGTGAAAAATAAGTTGGAAAATTTTTTTCTAAAAAATTACTAAAAAATGTTTTCATAATTTTTTTTTCTCGTTTTCAGTTAATAATAGGATATAAAATTGCTAGCCAAGTACAAAATAATATTATTTTTGTAATATTAATGAACTTTGTAATTTTTAAGTAAAATTGCCTTATACAAATAATGTGAAGCTCCACAGGATAGTTTTATTGACGTAAATGATTTATCGTTTCTTTAAAATTTAACACACACACACACACTCTAAATCCCCCACCCGTGTAGTGAAAATGTCCGTGATGAGAAGTATGTCCGGTTTTTGAATAGAATAAATAATCTTAATAATCTTCTCTGAATATGAAAAAGTCATCAGCTGGTAAACATTCAAAACAAAAAATTTAATTTACTTAAGTACATATAGGTACTTGTTTTCACATAAAGTACAAAAATATATGCGCGAAATTTCGGAATCCGGGGTAGTGCTTTTAAAGCCCCAATGAGAAAAACACCCTTGTTGCGATCGATGTTTGTTAAAATTACGTGCACTTACCGCTTATTGGACCGCGTGTTCTGCGAAAGTATACTGCGGTCTTGTCGTACTGCAAAAAACGTATAGATACGTCGCGTCGTATATGTAATGTGTATACGCGGTCGGTTTTGCAGTTGGGTTATCGAATTCACAGAAATAATTTCGATCGATTTCGCGCCGTACGTGTGTGTGTGTGTGTGCTTTCGATTCGGTGCGCACATTTATTTTATACACATAAGCATACGAATTTCCCAGTACGTGTTTTATTTCCGTTTTGTGCGTTCGTTCGGCTGCACACGTATCGAGTCAGTTTTTTTTTTCATTCCAGCCGACCTTCGTTGAACGGTCGAAAACACGTTTTTCTTTTGACAATTATTATTATTATTATTATTATTATTATATTTTTCCATTTTTTGAAACATTAACGTTTTTTTTTTTTTTTTTTTTAAAAACCGCTCGGTCGATTTTTCGGCCTCGACCGTGTGATATCTAATATAGCACGGGGTGGCCATATTATAATACGTTGTCCACGAGCCGCGTAGATAAATTAAATTATAATATCAAGAGTCAAAAAAAGTCTTTTAAATCTATTTCAGATTGTGAACGAAGTGGAAGAAGCTAGTGTTTTTACAATGATGTTTATTTATTTATTTTTTTTTTCTGTGTGCAACTTTTCGTATGGAAACAATTGTCCAAAAGTTTCCATCAGCAACTTTGTGAAACCGGATTTACCTCTAGATTGTACTTTAAAGAGGTCGAATTTCTCAATTCTTCATTTTTATTTTTCGGATAAAACTACCCAAAATTTGACAAAAACGACTCGGAAACCATCATTTTTTGATCCGAACTATATGAAAATTTAAACATAGATAGAAAATCATATAAGAAAGATATTGGCGTAAGAAAATTTTGAAAATGTGAAAATAAAATTTTGGACATTTTTCTAACATTTTTTTTCTCATTTATTTTTTATATTAATAACTTCCCTCGTTCAGAATCGTTTTATTGAAGAAATTATTTATCGTTTCTTTAAAATTCAATACACCCGTCAAGAGAATCCCACCCGTCGTGTCAAGAACGCCCATTGTGCGAAGTATGTCCGGCTTTTTTAAGTAATTTTATTGAAAACGGACGTTCAATATTATATTTTATTGCGACACAGTTAAGACTGCTCATGGAATGGAACTTTCAGAATATTATTAGAAGATGGTCAACAAAATGAAAAAATATTCTTTTCTTTTTTTTTTGAAATTCTAATTTCACACATTTAAAACCTTAATTTTACATTAAAAAAGTTAGATTGGTAAAAAATATTATTAAATAAGATAATCGTTGTTTTTGTAAATAAAATTCGAGTCACATATAATATTATTATAATATTAGACTTGTGTGCAGATCGAAAACCAGATTTTAGTCATCATTTTAGTAATATAAAACAGTTATTATTATTATTATTATTAGTTATTGTGGGGCCCAGATTTCAATACAAAGTGTATTTTTTTTAGTCGTTTTAAAGTCTAAGACAATGTATCAAAGAACATAATTCATTTCATGTAACAGGTACTTTAAACGTATAATTTTTATTTAGTATTTTCCTCTGTTTTTCAATTTTTGGAGCAAATTACATGCATAATTTCATTACAAAGATCATGTTTGTATAAAATTGAGTTATGTATAGCAGTCAATGGGGGGCATTTTGAACATTTATAAAAATAAACAAAAATATTACAAAAAAAATATTAATGAGCTGTGTGTACTTTATTTCCTAATATCATATTATTAGTTATCTATATAAAAGTTTAATAATCATACAATTTTACAATTTGCTGTGTTTTTTGAAAAATAAAATGCTCTCATTCGTTCAAAATTCAACCGATTTCAAAATTGTTTTTTTCCCCGAGTAACTTATAAGTAATTCTACAAAGTGGCTTTTTTCGACATTTTTCAAAATTTTTTTTTTTGGCGGTCTTGAATTTTGAATTTTTTTTAACCTTGGGCTATAAGTCACATATTATTATGTTTAAAAAAACGGAACTTCAATACCTGCAATATATTAGGAGTATAATAACCACTGACATTCCAATTAATTTACGTATTGTATACATATATTAATATACATTTTCGAAACCAAGTGCACTGTCTGGGCGGCGAATGTCGAGTGATCCGCACCCGCGGAATAAGAGTGGAAAACATTCTTTATTAATTAAATCCGCAAACGCGCGGGCGCGCAAAATTGGATCGCGTGTGCGAAAATTCCCCGCAGCCTTATTGTACGCCGCCACCGCGCGCGTAAGTGCACGTGGGCGGTCTCTTGATCTCCACCGAAGATTTCGAATGTCTAGTGCACGAGACGCGTATATCCCCACTTGTGCCATCGCACTGCTAATATTGTTTCCTTGTCGTCAATAGCGACGATAATTATTACTCCTAGTCGGATCGATGTAGGTGATACGCAATATCACATGAGCCCCATACAGCAGGCTTCTCGCGAAGAGAACTTGAATGAACTATAATGTAATAGTCATTTGCAACACACCCACCACGAGTATTTTACCCGAAGAGTGAAAAGAATACCCGTGGTGCGTATGGTATGTCCGGTTTTATTGTCTTCTCCGACATTGACATTTTTTTCAGGACCGTGTAGAGAAGAAATTATGTCCAATTAATACATGACTACAATATTATATTTCCGTGGAGATTGGAAAACCTATTTCTCCGTCATTCACATGCGTCGTTTAGTCATAGTGGCGACAGCGGCGGTGTCATCCGGGTCTACGTGTCCGAGCTAACTCTAAAATAACACTTGAAATATGCGTGCATTTATGGTCTAAAAATGTACCAAATATGTTGTGTAAAATTTTTGAAATATGCTCTAAAAATTCTAAAAAAATCTCTTATGAAATATAAATTTTACTGTAAAAACCAAAAATATTTAAAAATTGTATTGTATAATATATATTATTAATTCTTCTTCTGTTATTTATGAAATTTCTTCTTCTTTTTTTTTTTTTTTTAATCTTTCTTCTTTTTAAGCTTACATTTAAACAAATAAAAAATATTAAATAATATTCAATCTCTTCAGGCGTATTCAGTAAAAAATTTTCGAATTTACCAAGAAAACTCAAATTAAATATTGAAAAATATGTGAAATATGCAAATTAAAGAGAACTGTATACAACTCCTGGTGTTATGAAACGTATTTCTATATTACTTAGCTATGTTTTGAATGATTTTTGAAAAACATGCTAACTCCTATAATAAGTCCCTAGCCTTAGTTATAACTGTAAAAAAAAAAAAAAAAAACGACTGAAATAGATGGGACGAAAAGTAGTAAATAATAATTTAAAAATATGAAGTATAAAGCAAAGTGAAGTAAAATATAATAAACATCATAATAAATTAAAGCAGTTCTAATTATCGTAAATAGACATTTATTCACTATAACATAATTATTAGTAGGTACTAATGTTTTTCGTGGCACCTTTGGTTATTCCTCTTAGACTTGAAATTTTTGTATTCAAAAAACACCAGTTTGAAGTATGATTTCAGTCAAAAATCAATTTTATTGCAAAAGTTATTGTATTCGACCGTTGAGATTCAACGTCGCATCTTTTGGACAGCATAATATTATATTTTATTCATCGAACGCACGAGCGTTGTTGATATTAATATAATTATTAATAAAATTAATAATATAATATCGTTCTACATTGTATGCGCATACACAATATAATATTATAGTGTATTATATAATAAAAAATATGTGAGGTCGAAATGCCACAATTATTATGGCAATTGTATTTAAATCACACACACGTGTGTGTGTGTGTGTTCATAAAATATTGTCTTACGCCCGAGGGGTTCTGGTCGGGGTAAAAAACCCAACGCCTCTATTGTGCAATCACAATATATATATATGTGACGACTGATTTGATCGAAGGTGACGGAAGCGAAAGTTCACATTTCTATAAAAACGATCTTTGTTCGCAAACTTCTGTATCCGGGTGTTAGGCAATACGCTTTGCAGAGCATTGGAATCATATATATATTATAAAACCTGTTTTTTAACCGAGTACAATAATTTTATAATATTATATTGTGCGTATTTGATTTATTTTTCAATGAGGTGTTTTAATTTGTGTTACAATCAATTATTATTATCTTAAGAATCCGGGATTTGACGTATTATTATTATCATTATTATTGTTTAGGTGCTCTAGAGTCTAGGATGATTTATTCCAAGCATATAATTCGTTTCGAGTATAATAGAAACAATGAAAATTTAAACATTAAATTGATATTTTTTCCCATTTTATAGAATTTCATTTATAATTTTTAAGTACAATTTACACTAATATTTAATTATATTTTTATTATATATATACACAGGGTGTATCAGAAAGATCTAACAGGTGGAATAACATTTTTTCTATTGATAATTTTTATTTATTTTTTCTGAGAATTATTACTACAGTATTGTGCTACGGTAATAATAATAATTTTTTTTCTCTTAGGGCCCAATGGTTAATTAAAAACAGCCATTTTGTGAATCTGTCTTTCAGAAAAATATCTGATGAAGGTTAATTCATTCATTTCCCACGTTTTTTTGGATTTTTATAAGTTAGCGAATAATTTAATAACATTGTTAAATTAGTCAGAATACCATCAATGTGACAATTATTATGACGTATTTGACAATATAATTAAATTATTCGCAAACTTAAAAAAATCGTAGAAAATTAACGGATTAATCTTTATTAAAGATTTGAGCATCAATATTTTTCTAAAAATCAGATTCACAAAATGGGTTTATTGAATTTTTTCTAAATCTGCAGTGCGAAAATTTAAAATTTGAAAACTTGGGTCTTAAAAAAAAATTATACATTATTACTGTAGGAGTTTAACTTATACTGTATTGTAATGATGTAGTAATAATTTCCATAAAAAAAAAAAAAGGTAAAAATTATTAATTGAAAAATGTTATTCCACGTGTCAGATCTTTCTAATACACCCTGTATATATATATATATATATATACTATACATTTACCAGTTTGTAATGTAAAATTTGGAAATTCGAAATATTTTTCTGGGGGTTAGTGCTGTAATAATTATTACATAAGAATAAATGGTTAACGGATGACGAGGAATACGCTATGTACCTCCACGCTGTATACGTGCGTATAATATTATATTATTGTTGTTGTAGAGTAAAAAATATATAATAAAGTCTAGCGGCGGCGAAAACAATAAAACAAAATATATTACATAATAATAATTAATT
Source organism: Stegophylla sp. TES_Ste_2020 (assembly GCA_025469315.1). NCBI lineage: Eukaryota > Metazoa > Arthropoda > Insecta > Hemiptera > Aphididae > Stegophylla > Stegophylla sp. TES_Ste_2020. Next base: position 13,278 of record JAIPRM010001978.1, on the reverse strand, counting down.
GGGTTTTAAAATGCAATAAACTCGGGAAAGTCGTGAGTAAAATGGTGCAACGCGGATTTATACCTTTTACGCGTGTGCAACGCAAACTACAAACGTGTACACACATAATCTGAAGATCTTGTAATTCGTGAAACAAAAGAACGAAAATGGATTTTTTTTTCCCCCCCCCCCGACCATAAAAATCGGTTGTTTTTAAATTTACCAACGATTTATGGCTCCGGCGATAAAACGAAAATCGTGTACTGCCCAAATGCAATAAAACACAATGAAATAATGCATTTATTGGCTGATGGTGTTCGATCAGATTCGTAATAAATATATTCATTTTTTTTTTTTTTTTTGACCGTGCCCACTGTCATTTAAAATGCAACGAACGCGACCCGATTATCTTGAAATCAGATCACTTTCACGATTGTGTACTAATCATTAGTTATCAAAAATAATATATTCTATTTTGCGTCATTGGCCGATTATTATTTTTCGCAATCGGCGTTGTGTTATTCTCGTTAAAATAATATGTATAATATTAAATTGACACTGGGCGCTGACGGGCCCGGGCGAAATATGGGCTAATTAGTTTAACAATAATAATTATTGCTCTTTTGCTAATTGTTATTATTTTATTCGCGAGTATTGTTGTTTTCTCCGCCGGTCAAGCCGATCCACCGCAGATGCGATAATAACATTTAGAATGGTTGTGCATTGTGTCAATGCGAACACAACGAGGTCGATGAAACGTGTGCTCTGTGACGTTATTTACCTTTATTTATTTTTATTTATTTATTTTTTTTTTTGCAGATTTTCGCGCCGCGATAAGCAAACATTTAGAATGTGAAGGCCACACCGTCAGTCAAATGAGTCATAAAATATGCATATATTATTATTGTTGCATAATATCAACCTATATTATACGAATAATTGCCCAGTTCTGAACGTGGAAGGGGTGAGGGGACATATTATTACTGTGTATAGATAGATGCGCGCGCACACACACACACACACGTGACGTAGGGCATATGTAAACTCCCCTAAATTATTTAGGTAAATTCCCCTAAAAATGAAAATTCTTATCTTTTCTTTTTTTCTTATCAAATAGTAAACTCTCCTAAAGTGATTTTGCTACTGTATTACTTCTAAGTAGATTCCACTGAAAATGTATTAAATTATTATCAGAAATTATAGCAATTATAGCCATTATTATTTTATATTATAGCAACACAATGAGTTATTATATTAGACCCAATAATAATGTTTAAAATCCATAATTTCTTATCAAATCTAACAACCAGAAAATTGTATTACAATTGGACGTAGATAATTTAATTCTATCGAAAAATACCTGAAGTGTAATGGTAATATTTATGCAATAATATCGTATTATCATATAAGCGTTGATATTAGACATTGAACATCTATTTTAATAATTTATCGATCGATATAAAAATTCGATTTTAATTCCACAAGAAAAATCGATCATTATGCTAACCTGCATAATGCTTTTTTAGGGGAGTTTATTATACCTATAATATTATAAACACTACAGAAGCAAAATAATTTTAGAGGAGTTTACATATATAAATAATATGTAGCAAAATATTTTTAGGGGAGTTTACATCATAGTAATACAATAGCAAAATAATTTTTAGGGGAGTTTATTATCAGGGGAATTTAAAACATTTCATTTAGGGGAGTTTACAATCTCTCCCGTGACGTACCTATGCGTAGAAATTACGTGTAGAGAGGTATCTAAACCACCGGAAACGAGTTTTGTACCAAATCGACGAATGTGTCGATCCGGACTTGCGAGTCATATAGACGGTCCGGTAATTAAAATAATTCGGCTACACGACTTGCTGTCGTTATAGGTCTCGGGTGCCACTTCACGGGTGCCACGACGGCTTCGCGATGGGATATCTATTGCAGAAAAAGAAAGAGGGAAAACGAATTTGAATCAGGGTTGCCAGACGTCCCGTATAATACGGGAACGTCCCGTATTTTAACTAGAGGTCCCGTTGTCCCGACAAATCTTTTCGGGACACCAAAATGTCCCGTTTTTCAAAAAATTATCAACAAATCCCTTTGACTCTTAGGACATCAATGAATATTATAAAATATATCCATTCTTCTAAGTTCTGTTAAATATGATAGACCTGCATGATCAGGAAATTCAACAATCAATTAATTTTGTAAAGTTAAAATATATATACTCGTATTTTTATAAAATTAATGTGATATTAGTTTTATAATTTCATTCCTATTAGTTAATGGCTATTGCCAAAATAATACAAAGTAATTTTTTTTTGTTTTCGTTTTTTTTTTTTAAAAATTATTTTATCAAGTTTAAAAATGTTATGTTTATACTTTATTTAGTGTACGTTCTTATTAACTTATTAACATATTCTGTTGAAATATTATTCAAAAATTATAAAACTTAAGTATAGAAATTAACTAAAAACATTTTAATTTAAAAAATAATTAACTGTTGGAGGAGGGGGGGGAGGATAAAATTCATTTTTTGTTTGTCCCGTATTTTTAATTTTGAAATCTGGCAACCCTAATTTGAATTCGAACGTATTTTGAGTTTTCGCGTCAGTGCGTTTACACGTTATTTTTTTGTACGTCGTGACACATTGTGTATATTATTACGTATATGAAACGCGCCATCAGACGAGAAAAATCGTTTTCACTTTATGGAACTATTTTACTGTAGATTCGTAAGCGGATTTTATGTAAAATAAAACCGTATCCCATGTATACCCTAATGTGCGCGGAATCCCGTTTCAGTAAATACGACTGCAGTGAAAAAATAAAACCGTGTCTATACAATTACACGTAGTCCGTTGTCCGTAGAAACAAAAAGATAGAAAGTGGGATTATAATATTAAATAATACACACTATTGAAGTTTTTTTAATAAATAAAATAAAAAAAAGAACGAATATAAGTTTAAAATGTAAAATCAAATTTTCTAATTCACTTTATAACGCTTTGTACATGGTTAAAATCATCAAACCTTAAAAAAAAAACTGATTAGTAATTAATAATATACTGACTAATTATGTATTATAAATTATGTATATAAAAGTTAAAAATATGAATTTTAAACCGGAGGGAAACATAATTTTTATACGAGTTGTAGAAAAATGTAATAATTAATTTATCCAGAATTACAAGAAAAATTAGGTATTTAAAATTTGAAACAAGTCAAACAAAATGCGCAAAACACGCATTAATTTACAAAATACGTAAAATACAATTGGTAATTTTAATAAAAATGATCAAATACGTTCAAATTTTTTGACGGTTTAAATCGTTCCCATATAAACAATATTCCTATATTATAATAACAACAGGTAATTACAATAATATCCGTTATTGAACAATAACGCTGCGGTTGTAAAACACACAATGCATATTATTATTATACTCTGTAATATGCAAACGATATTAATGGGAAAATAATAATATCAATGGTTAACCATTCTAGTTCGCAACAAAGGTTTTGACGCGTTATCACACACACACACACACACACAGACACACACATTTTGTCCAGGGTACACGCATTGTTACGCAAACAACAGACTACCACAGTCATATTATTATACATAAACGTAAACATTCAGTCATCGTTCATAAGTGGTCATCATACTCCGTAACAGGAGTGGCCAAATTTAGGCTCTCATTTCATTTTCGAAAACAATAATAACCTTATATAATAATATAATATTTATTTTTTTTTATTCATAACAATTTTAAATTTTGATTTATATGGCTATAAGTGTATAAAGTTTGAATTCGTATGGACTTTGTACAAATAATTGTATTATTGTTGAGATGATCTATATTTCCACGAGTTTCTGATCTGGTAACATTGAAGTACGATCGACTCAGAGTTATTCCTTTAGATCAGTGATGCCCAACATTTTTCCTTTGGCGGGCCACTTTGGTAAACGATTATCTTCAAACGGGCCACAAAGTATAAAAGTACAAATTAATCTTATATATTGGACTTATCTTTTCTTATCTTTTATTGTCTGTTGAAAAGATTACAAATTAAATAAATGATAATGAACATTAAATTTCGACCAGATTTTTCATTATTAGTAAAATCAGTACAAGCTTAAATTTCACATTAAAAATAAGAGTAAAACATTTTTGTATAGTATTTAGTTTTATTATTATCATTATAATTGTATTTTTTTGAATAATTATTTCAATGAATTCATAAATTTAAATAATAATAATATATGAAAATAAATAATTTAAAAATTTTTTTTTTTATTTTAGAAAATTCGTAACGGGCCACATGAGGCCCGCGGGCCGTGGGTTGGGCACCACTGCTTTAGATGATCTTTAGTATGAAATATGAAAAATATTTGGATTTGGTTATTTTCATCATCAATTAAAACGATTCACAAGAAAATGTCATTCCAAACATTGATTTTAAATTATGCGCAATATGTGCACAGTTATTGATGTTTGGGTTCTTCAAAATAACAGAGCGATGATTATTTTTAAACTTTTCAGACTAAAATAATTCTAAAAGTCCTATTCCGTGAGTCGCCTTGACTATATTGCAATGAGATTCCATACTGAACATCTGTTTTCAGTAACATACAATACTAAACATGAATTTAAAAGACTTTTTTTTTTGCTCTTGCAATATAATTTTATATATTCGAGTGAATATAAAATATTCATGTTGGCCACCCTTGTTCTGTAATCACTTGACACCCGTAATGTTCACCACGGTAATTAATTATTACTATGATAATAATTATTCGTCGGCTATAAAAACACGCGCAATGATGTATTGCGGTTTTTTCGGGAGTCATTGTGCACAGTATTTGCACTGTCCAAGTACGACACGACGAGTGTAGTAGTAGTAGTAGTAGTATAATTTTATTATTATTTTAGCTCGACGTTTATCGAACGAGACAGCAAATTGAATCGCGGCGATTTCACTACGTTGGATTTCCTGAAATTCCTTTTTTTTTTTTACGAGTCAATCAATTATTATTATTATTATTATTATTTTATTACATTGTTCTGTTGAACTTAAGCGCCGCCGGGACCAGTTATGCGGGTTATGTAGGCATCTACACACACACACACGATTAATAATAATAATTTTTATTAATGACGAATCCTCGTATAAGGCTCGGGGGATTTTCGCCAAGTCACACCACTCGCAGACGACACGGACCGCAGTGGTGTTTTACGTAACATCTAGCGCACGTGTTATAGGTAGGGAAGAGTGGAAACGACGAAATAAATAATAAAAAAAATAAAAAAACCGCTAGACCCGTATTTATTATAGCGTGTAGCAGTAGCAACAGATCGACTGAGTGAAGTAACGACGACGACGACGACGACGACACGCAATCACATAAATCTCGCTTTGCGACAGTCACCAAACACTAGTTTATACACTAATATAGGCAGTATGAAAATGTATAAACGCCTATATATATATTTTTTTTTTTTTTAATAGGCTTTACGCGTCCGGGGAAACGAGTCGAACGCGGAAGTAAATAATCGAAACAACTTACAAATCTCGAGACGTTTTTTTATGATTACTTCTACGTATGTTATTCTCTGCCCCGAGTCACTTCGATGAAGTCACATGTCCCTAGCGATGATCGTCTTCTTAATTCATTCTTACTGTTTTTTTTTTTTTTTTTTTTTTTTTTTTTATCAACCCGTCTGTGCTTCGCTCTTCCGCCGGGATCTATAGTTCCGGACATCCCAAATATTTACTCTATTGGATTTGGCCCCATATTATGTGACCAAGTCAACTCAGTCGTTTGGGGGTCGGAGTTTAGCTATTATATTTCGCTTAAGATTTTCCGATTAATTCTTGGGCTTCAACATATTATTTTGATCTCATTTAAAAAGTTTAAGATAATCAACAGCGTTTTAAAATAATTAAAATTTAATTTCATTTACTCCGATATAATTTATCATAAAATTAAAAATAACGATAACATAATACATTTACCTTTCTTAGATAGTTGTCACTGGTTATATTTTCTGTTTTATGAAAAATAAGTTAAATGTTCGCAAGTAAATATATGCCCTTTTTTATTTCAAATCCGTATTTTAATGAATATATTATTCAATTTGTTATTTATGTACGTATGCATGAAAACTAACGAAAATGTTATAATATTTTATTTACATTTTATTTTAACCGATCAGATATCTAACTTGATACAAAATATATTTTAATAAATGTATTTAAATACTATGTTTAGATATATTTACTATATTTTTGTATCTAAATATTCTTTTCTCATATAAATACTTTTAATTACTCGGTAATGTTCTATAATATTCTACTTTATAGTCAGTATTTGTTTGCAAAATTTCAAGTACTTTTTAAGTTATCTTTTTTAGGACTTTTATATTTTTTAGGACACTAATGGAGGAAACCACGAGCATAGCACGGGATGTATTATATTGTAATATTAAATAGACCATTTACATTTACGGGAAGGACAAAAACAATTGTTTACACGAGTGGGTATAACATGATTGTACATTATATGATTAGAATATAATATACGCGTGTAGATCTAACGTTATGCATTCATCCAACAAGTCTGTTACTACATATTGGCTTCGAAAGTATAATATGTACTAGGTTATGTATAAATAAGTTTGTTTACGAGCTCCATATTTCTGTGTAAAAGATTGTATAATAATTCGAACATAAATCGAGATAAATGTGTATCGTTGTAGTGAAACTTTGTGTCGACACATACACATATTATATACAATATACATATACGTATGTGTATGTATATATTATTGTATATAGTTGAAGAGGCGACAAAAATGCAACGATTTGTAAATCCATTTTCCAATTGTGTGCCGCCGCCGCCGGCCGTTTGTTTTCCAGACGAAAAATATAAAATAAAATGTCTATTGCGCAAACGAAAAAAACAAGTAAGACGCGCGCGGTGAGATTTATTCAACAAACGACACTCAATACTAAAGTCGATTTTTTCTCCGTCCTCGATTTGAAACACAAATAAAGCTTCGTAGGAACTTGTAAAGCGACTGAATTTTGATAGATATTTTTTGTCTTCGTTGCTGTCTTTTTTCTTAAAACGGCAATTTTCTATTGACAATTTTGCGTTTTACGAAAGAATATTTTAGAAAATATTAAGAGACATTTCCTTTATTTTGTTGAGTTTGATGAGTGGGAATTTAAACTGCTCTTGGTGCTAGGAACAATTTAGAGGTAGCGGCTTTTTAATATTTAATTTATACTTAGTAATAATTTATTTTGATAAGACCAATGTATAATATACATACCAGACATATTATTCCTAGAAAAGGATTGATGTCACAATGGCAATGATATTTATTAAAAATACAAAAAAAGCTAATCTACAAGACGTGTCTGTGTGTCGACGATGACAATGACAATCAGCAAAATATGATTTGATAAATCACTGAATTGACTATTAGTGATATGTATTTGATATATTAACTTAAAACGTATTATTTACATAAAATTTGTACATTAATAACAATTATAAAGCTTAATAAAAAGTAGGTAAATATTATATTTTGTTCAGGTAAATGATTGTACATTTCTGTAACTGTATCATTCATTGAAAATATATTTTATTTTATACATGTATCCAAATTTTACGAATAACCTGGGTTCATTCAAATATTCAAAAAAATTATTAATTTGACCGTGTTTTGAAATTTAAAACTGTTATAATTATTAAAAACCGCCAAAACCGATTTTAACAAAAATATAAATATAATAATTTGACTTATAAATTAATTAACTGGTATATAATTGTTGGTTTGAAAAACAATAAATTGAATGTGTTACATAGTTATATGGAAGAGAACTTTGTAATTATTATTTAGATTAACCGTAATTATTTAAGCCTTCATAATTCCAAAATTTAAAAAAAAAACACACGTTAAATTATTTAGTAAAATTAAATATTGAGCGTAATTTAAATTTTAAAAGTTTTAAAACGATTGAAAAAAAAAAAATTATAATTTTACGTAAAAATGACCAGTTTCATACGAAGTCTAACTTTAAAGGTTATAAAAACAAAAGTTGACTTATGAGTTTACAAGTTGTTTCGTGTTTATTAAAAATTTACATGATTGAGAGGTTATTAAGACTGATTTTCAGGCTTTTCAGCTAATAATATTGAAAATTCAATAAGAAATTGAATGAGATAAAAACTTAAAAGTACTTTGTTTTGGAAAAACTTTTCGTCTTTATTGTTATATAATATTATTATTGTTAATTATGAGTGAAAAGTTTCTTGTCCTATAGTTTCGGAGCTATTGCGAAATTAATAAAATCGATTTTACGAAAATCTCGTTTACGTTATAGTTTACAGTTTTTACTCAATTTTTTGACAGGTTTTCCTCGTTACTGGAAAAGCATTATGAATTTTGAAAAATGACCTCTCTAAAGTACCACTTATGTGTGATTTCTACGCAGTTATTATACCGTTTGATTTTTATGAGTTTTTTCATATATTTATGTGAGTGTTAACTCACATAAATATTTAATTATTATGTATAGTTATTAAATTATAATAATAATAATAATTTAATTATTAGGTAATAAAAATACAAAAAACAAAAATCTTCAATGAACTTTAGAGGGAGATATTAATAATCCACATAATTTTTTATTCAGTTTTACTCAGTTTCATGCGTTTTATTCAACAAAATAAAGTAAAGCAAAGGTAAGTAAAGTAAATTAAAGTAAAAATAAGTAGAGTATAAACAAGAAAGCCGGACATATTTCGTACCACGGGTATTCTTTGTTCCTCGGGTCAGATACTTTTGTGGGTGTGTAGAATTTTAAAGAAACGATAAATAATTTCTTCAATAACACGCTTCTGAACAGCATATCCGGTTTCAAAAATTTGATGGTCTAGACTTTTAGACAAGTATTTCCATACGAAAAAGTGTTTAGAGAAAAAAAATATATAAACGTCATTTTAAAAACACTAGCTTCTTCACTTCGTTCAAAATCTAAAATTTTAAAATAAAATTTAATATACGAGTAACCTGATTGTTTGTAAATTACTTAATACTATATAATAATATGTGGTGGAATACGAATATTAACATTGTTTACAACGCACTTGTACCTATTATAGAAATAATGTTATATAAAGTGCAAAAATAAATTTAAAAAAAAATCTTTTTTAAAACAGGCAATTTCCATTTTTGTTCAAATAGAGAATCATATCGAAATAAAAATAAAATTTAAATATACAGGGTGTCCCAGTATGATTTGACAAATTCAATAAGTTTTTTTCTATTAATAACTTTTAACTTAAAAAAAAAAAAAAATTATTACAACAATACTGTGCTATATCCATATATATATATATATATATATATGCTTTTAGGACCCAAATTTTCAAATTTGAAATTTTGTACTAAAGTTTTTGAAAAAAATCCAAAATAGCCATTTTATAAACTTGAATTTTAGAAAAATATTGATATTTAAATCTCTAATAAAAGTTAATCCGTTCATTTTCTACGATTTTTTTTAAGTTTGTGAAAAATTTGATAATCTTGTCAAATATGTCATACTTAGTTTTGATAATTTAGTTGCTAAAAAAAATTATACGTTATTACTATAGCATAATGCTGTAGTAATATATATATATATATATAAAATGTTTAAAGTTAAAAATTATTAATTGAACAAAAGTTATTGTATTTGTCAAATCGTACTAGGACACCCTGTTGATCACTGACAAATAAAACATAAATCAGTAGGTATTTTTAAAACAGTTGTACAAATTAAAATCAGTAATGTTTAGAAATTCGAACAGGTGTATATGAAATATAGTTCAAAAATTGTCTAATGACATAAATATTTGTTAAAAATAATTATAATATTTTGTATACATGATTTTATTCTATAAAATATGTATAGTAAATATATCTACGGAATAACTTATAGTGAAGCAGTAGCTTTTGTTCGTTACTGTGCGTTAGTTATTATTTATCACATAGCCACGTGGTGCGGTACTATGATATTGTTGAAGTCCTTTAGATCGTTCTCCAAAAAATCGGTGATACTCAGTCAAGGTAAAACAAATGAACCAAATGAACATTGTTCACCAACTAATACAAATTGTACATTATAGTGCAGTGTTATAAAGCATTATGTTTTATTAAAAAAATTGTTTATTTTATTACTTATATGAATATTTTTTATCACCAAATAGCAATTCAAGAAAAATGAAATGATTAACTGTACATTTTTAATCAATAAATAAATTATATTAAAAAAGAAACTGGAAATAAGTTTATTAATGTTACTAGTAAATCATTTCATTAGTATTCGGGTTATATGAACTTAAAAAAAATAAAATGAAAATAGGAAAATTGACATAAACAACTAAATATCTACAATAATAATATGTAATATGCTTTTATTCATAACTATTAATTCTGATAAAATAAATACTACATTTCGCTGTATTGTTTATTTTTTAATTGCCGTTCGGAGACAAAACATTTAACTAAAAAATATTTATTGTAAAAATTATATATAGTATAAATGTTTTAATTTTATTTAACATAAAACATTATAAAAATATTGTACTAAAATGAACAATTTTTATAGTTCGGTGGATAGTGTTCATTTTTTAGATTCACCCTGTTAGTGGATCCTATGAACATCCTATAGAACTCAAATTAGTGCTCGCGTCAGGTGTCTTTGTAAACAAATAACAAACACACGAAAACGAAAACGAATAATGATACTTCGTATGTATATTAACATTATTAATCGATGATTAGTAATCTTCCATTCTCCAAACGGCGTGTTTGAGAAGCTTTGTCGAAAACATAAAACCAGATACCTATGTTATTTTATATGTCAAGCAGTTTAAATTCGTTAACAAGCTCATGCAAACCAGTATAGTCATTGATGAAAGTACGTTTTTGAACTCTGCTATCAGGTATTTATAATTTATTAAATAATATATTCACATCAAAAACACTTAACTTTGCACAGTTTACAAGAAAAGCAAAATAAAAAAAATCCAAACATCTTAATTAGTACCATGTGTATTCTTTACTATTCGAGAAGAATACTTGTGGTGCATGTGTTCATTAAATGAAAAAAAAAAAAACGATAAATCATTTATTCAATATAGTGATTCTGAGCAGTGTTTCTTTGATATTTAATGTTTTTATAACAAACAATGTACAAAACAGGTTTTAACAAAAGTGTTAATCGAAGCAAATATGAGTAACCTCTAAATATGTACTGAACTTTGTACAATTTTAAAATGTTATGAAATTATAATGAAAAGAAATCGTCCATTCGGTAATAATTAGTTATACAATAGAATATCGTAAATTTTGACTAATTTTTGATTGCGCGATGTGCGTGCAATAAAATATAATGACAAATTTTTCTCGAATAAAATAGAAACCGACGAATCGAAGAAATAAAAGAAAAAAAAAGTGCTTTTGTAATCGGGAAACTTGCAGTAAAAATAAGAAACGGAAAAAGTCCCTGTCCCTGTTCGAAATGGAAAGTTGTTCTAGTACGGTTTCTTTTCTAAGAAAGAAATGGGAATATTGTGCGAGAAATGTTCGTTAAAAAGTGGAAGTGTGTTTCATTGAACCCGCCGTTTCATCGAAGCGCTGGTAAAATAGAGTGACGTGTGTGCGTGCCCGGCCGTGTGATCGCCTCGACAACGATGAATTTGAAAGAAAAAAAAAAAAAAAACCAACAAAAGAAAAAGCTGGTGAGACAATCGCAGAGAAATACTGATGTCCCTGCGGTTAAAACGTGATCGTCGATTATTATTAATCGCGGTTATCACTGCAACAATTAATAATAATAACAACAACGATAATTATTTTTCGTTTTACTAATAACATCAAAACATAATAATATATATATATATATATATATATTTCATTTCGATGTTATTATTGTTTTGTCGCAAGGACGTGGTCGTCGTCGTACGGTATCTCCGGGGAGACCTTGGCCTTCGCCGACGAATTCGCGATAGCGCCACCGCGTTCTGCGCGTGCGTCAATGTCAACGGCGGCGGAGAAATGTTTACAAAATATATTATATACACCGCGGACGGTGAAAGAATGATGACCGAAACGTTCGAACAATTTTTTTCTAAAATATCGATAACGATTAGACACACGGGGAGGGGGGGGGGAAAAGAAAAACGAAGCGATTTTTTATTTTTTTTTTTATTTTGACAACCTATTAAATATACATTATAAAACGTCGGCACGTATGTGTCTCGATAGCGGTGTGCACACGGATCTTCGGAGCAACGCACACACGACATTATACTATTTTTATATTTTATTGTTATTATTGTTATATTATAATTCGTGTTTTAAAATATATTTTACATTCGACAGTGCACGGGCGATAATAACTAAAAAAAAATTTTATATCACGCTGTAACGCGGGGTCGGCGCTAGAGTCGCTGATTCGAACCGGAGCTCCTGCAGACCGTCGTCGTCGCGAATGAAAAAGAAATTGCTATATTATAACAGTGTCTGATTGCAGTGGCCGTCCGCGATATTATGTCCGGATTTTGCGTGGTCGCGCTGACGGTGGCCGCGGTGGCCGCCGCCGCCGCCGCCGCGATGGCTGATCAGTACTCGTCGTCTCGGCCGTCCGCCGCCGCTCGGGCCGCGTACACGATCAACGGCCAGAACGTCGAGTGGCCGTGCGCGTCCACCAAGAACGTGTACGCGGACGCCGGACGGTACGCGGCCAAGAACGTGATCGCGACGCGCGTCCAGCTGTGGGGCGACCGGGCGTTCGTGCTCACGCCCCGGTTCCGGTCCGGCGTCCCGTTCACACTGTCCGCCGTCCGGCTGGACTGCCGCGACCGGTGCTGGCCCGTCCTGTCGCCGTACCCGTGCTGGTCGCTGCACGACGAGGGCGACCCGAGCGCCGTGCAGAACGCCGTCGACATGTACCTGGACCCGACCGGCATACTGTGGGTACTGGACACCGGGCTGGTCAACACCATGGGACAGCCGGTACGCAGGACCCAGCCCAGGATCTTCGCCATCGACGTGAAAACCGATCAGGTAAGTGTTAATATTATATTATAATATGTTTATTATTAGAGAGATAGGATGTTGATGACACAAAAATGAACCCAAAAAAAAAAAAAAAAAAAAAAAAAAAAAAAAATTTAATGACCCAAAAAAAGTAAAAAATGAAAAAAAAAAATAATAATAAAAAAAATTTATT